>PVJL010001124.1:181198-295704 GCA_004026885.1 Lyroderma lyra | reverse complement strand
AAAAAAATCCCCCTAAATTATTTATTTATTATTATTTTTTAAAATTTATTTTTATTGTTAGACTTATTGGGGTGACATCTGTTAGCAAGGATTACAGAGGTTTCAGGCATACAATTCCACAGTGCATTGTCAGCTTGTTGTATTTTTAATATATATTGTATCCTAGTACTATAAAATTCTCTTAGCTCTGCTTCCTACTTTTTACTGCCTGGCCACACCACCACTTGGATTATTGCAGTGGACTTGTGACTGGTCTTCCCCACCCAATATTAGAGTGATGGATTTCAGATCATGTTGCTTCTTGATTTAAAACCTTCTAATCTTACACAAAGTAAAAGCCAAAGTCACGGAGTAGCCCACCAGGCCCCATCCACTCTGCCCCTCTACTCACCTGTCCAGTGGTAGCTCTGCCCTTGGTATCAGCACACGACGTGCCAGGTGTGCTGCTGCCGCAGGCGCCGTGCTGTTCCTGCTACCTGTGAAGCTCTTCCCCAGACAGTTGCATGGTCCACTCTCACCGCTCAGAGCTTGACTCGAATGCTACCTTCTCAGTGAGTCCTTTTCTCTATTTAAAACACCCACTCCACATTTCCTGTTTTCCTTTATTTTTTCTCCATGGTATATATCCCTTATACATTTTATCTCTTTTTTTTTTTTTTTTTTTTTTTTTTTTTTTTTTTTTTTTTTTTTTTTTTTTTTTTTTTTTTTTTTTTTTTTTTTTTTTTTTTTTTTTTTTTTTTTTTTTTTTTTAAATAGAAATGTGTAGGAAAGATACAAATGACAGGGCAAAGATTTTGTTGTTGTTAGCTTGGTTCAATCACTGCTGTATAAGACTTAGAACAGTATAAGGCACACAGTAAATGATCAATAAATATTTGTTAAGTGAATGAAATAAATGTGTGTATTTGTGTATGAGTATGTAATCCTTAAATGTTTTTACTCATGAAATGCTGAGACAAAATTTGAAAATACTTGTATACTGGGATAATGGATTTCCATTCAGATAAAATTCAGAGAAAATTTTCTGTACCATCAAAAGATAAAAGATCACATCTTATCTTCTTTTCTGGTTCTAATTTCCATCTTTTTAAATTGGGCTTTTGGTAGTGGGGATGGGTTAGCACTGTAGTTAGCTCTGAGCGAGTTTCATTTCTTTACAGGGGAGGTATCAGGGTGACACTAGGAAAAGGCAGATGTTGACCCTAAATTGGGAAGAGACATCCCTATGGCAAGGTGGGTCTCCTTTGTCCTCAAGCATTCAAGGAGTGTTGAGAGAACTCCATCTCCATGGCAATGACTTGGCTGGAGTTCTCTGCTCCTTCTCTTTCTGAGGAGGGTAAGAACAGGTACTATAAAATAGTTAGAAACCAGACAGAGAATTGGGAATGAGGAGACAAGACAGTACTCATGCTTTATGTGATTTAATCCAAACAACATCTCTCTGGGACAGTGGCTATTCTCATTCCATTTTCCAGATGAGAAACAAGAGATCTTAGAGATTAAGTGATCTGCTCAGGGTCACATGAGTCTGGGATTCACATCTGGGCATGTTTGACTCCAACGTGCACTTTCTCAGCTATTGTGCTTCTGGCCTCCTGAGATAGACATAGTATCACAAGAGGCCCTTTGCATCACGGAGCTTATGGTTTTGTTAGAAATAATATCGAATGCCTTGTTCATGGAAGGCCTTCATCGAATCTTTTTTTGATATAGTGTATATAGAGGTACAGTGCAGGTTTACTTGACATTTGGGGATACTGAATAGGGACTGTAGGAGTCCAGAAAGGCTCTAGGGAGTTGGAGGGAGTCCAACTGATCCTTGAGGAAGGCAATGGTTTAGGCAGCAGGTGGGGATGGATGGAAGGCCTCCCAGGTAAGTGACATGCCACGTACCTGTCAGGTAACCTGAGGATAGTGAATTTACTGGAGCATACAGTTTGTGTTAGGAGGCAGAACAGAAAAAGAAAGAAATCATGCAAACTTGGTAGGAGAGGTGTTTATATATTAACAAATCTTTCTCACTTCAGTTCTTCTGCTTGGTGATACATGTCCTTTCCTGGAGATAATTAATTAATGAGTTTGTATCTGGACAAAACACATCGTTTCCATTTCTTGCATAGGCATGATCTTTTAAAAAATTAATTTGTACCTCACCTTGTTCCAAAAAAGTACTGAAGCATAAAGTAAGATATTACCTATGGGTCCTTTTGTTTCCATGCTACCCCCTGCTTGAATAGAATGTTGCATGCATTACTTGTCGTGGCAGCCTTTTGTGGACAAACATGTATCCCACTGAGAGACCTTCCCGGTGCAGGACATTGATGGAATAATGTAGTAGGTCTGGAGATGACGTGTTTTTAACCCTATAAAATATTTTAAAATAAGAAAAAATTTAAAAAATCCAGGCTATGAGGAATCTACAGGAAAAAAATATTCCTTTCTTCACTTGATCTTAGCCAAAAGGCCGAGAAGCGATATATTCCATTTCTTTAAAA
Source organism: Lyroderma lyra (assembly GCA_004026885.1). Classification (NCBI taxonomy): domain Eukaryota; kingdom Metazoa; phylum Chordata; class Mammalia; order Chiroptera; family Megadermatidae; genus Lyroderma; species Lyroderma lyra. The sequence continues at coordinate 293,209 of PVJL010001124.1, read as the reverse complement.
GAACAAAAGATGGAGGCTATGTAGAGTAAATGAGAATTAACACATAAAAACTAATTGCAGTGAATAGATTTGGATTTTGAGTCAAACAAACTTAGAACACACACTTCTGTGAAACAATTGGAGAAATTTGGTTACTGACCAGATATTTGATTATTTAAAGTATTAAAATGATTTTGTGATTATGTTTTAAAAAGAGAGTCCTCATCTTACAAACAAAACCACACGACCTTAGTGTTTGCCCAGGGCACCTAAATATGTTAGTGACTCACTCTTTTTGAAAGCTATATCTCCTTTTACTTCTTGCTCCTTTTGTGGCCCTTCTAAATAGTATCTTTAGTAGAGTTGTTAGAACCCAATTGTTTGTTAGAAAAACATGCAATTCTGCTATTTTTGCTGCCTAAAGAAATACGTTTCTGAGTGAGTTGTGAGTTTCACCCATCTGTTGATTTAGTGTAAGTGGCCCTCGTAACTCAAGTCAGATGTTCGAGCATATGCCTTCAAATCCATCTTGTGTGCCTTTAGAAAGACCTAGATTTGGCTATTTTGTAATTAATTTCAGTGTAAGGTACTCGTATTTCCGGGGGAATTTACATATTAGAGTTGTCAAAAGTCTTTTTATCCATGTTTCCATTTAAACTGAGTGGTTTTTAAAGACAGCAAGCAGTTACAAGATCTCTGTTTCAATGCCCTTGCTGCACACCTCTCTTCTTACCTAACAGGAAGTGGGTGTGGATTGCTGCACTCCTGATGTCAGTGTTGCTTTAGGCATGCTGGAATATCTTCGTTTATTCCTACAAGTGTGAAAATCCTTCCATATCCTTCTCAGTGGACTCCAGATTTAAGAATAAGCTTGAGAAATAGCTAACTGCAACTTGACCAAATGATATTGTCACAAGTAATGTAGAAGCCAAGTAGACTAGGGTTTTAGATACGTTGTAGCCTCACTGTGGTCTTGGGACCATCGAGGCAAATGTAACCTTTAGTTGCCAATTCTTTTCTTAGCAGCCAGGAAGAAATGATTTTGCTTTAAGGAGCTCTGCTCTTTAGCAAGGAGTGTTATGTAAAGGTTCAGGGTACTCTGTTACTGTATTTATAATGTTTTAAAATATCGTGGCATCTCATGGAACAGTTTCCCAGAATCCTACACGGGAGCGGCATAGTTAAGAGAATACCGAAGTTGATGTCTGGGGATCTGGCCTGTAGACACATCTCTGCTCTAATTAGCTGTGTCAGTCTTCCTGTGACACACTTTTCTTGACTGTAAAATAGGTATAATAATACTTGCTTACTGGGGAGGTTGTGACAGTCAAGTGGGAAAAAGAATGGTCTTTGTATGGCAATTGGCCCATGGTAGGCACTCAATAAATAGTCCTTGAATCTCTAGTTGGTTCCTCATTTGTCAGATTAAAGAGACCAGTTCTGTAGGATCAATTCAGCTCTATGAGAATATGAATTTAAATTTTTTTGTTTCAAATTTATGCCCATTTGCCTGGCCTTCTTTCTCTTTAACTTAGACCACATTGACCATATTTCTTCTTCTTTTTTTTTTTTTGGATGATTTTTTAAAATTATGAAATATATTGGGGTGACATTGATTAGTAAAAATTACATAGGTTCTAGGTGTGCAATTCTACATTACATCCTCCATGCATTGCATTATGTCTTCATCATCCAGAATCAGTTCTCTTTCCATCACCATATATTTGTGTCCCTGTCCCTTCTCCCCAACCCCCTCAGATAACTACTGAATTATTGACTGTATCCATGAGTTTTGTTTCTTTGTTTTCAATTTTATGTTCCACATATGAGTGGAATCATGTACAGTAGAAGGTAGTTCTGTTTTTGTTTTATTTATTTTTGTGTGGAATTTCCATACTTTGGTTTGAATTGTAGCATTTTGGTTCCTCCAACTTTTAGAGGTGCATTTTTCTTTTATTCAGTTTTAACAAATCAATTGACTTGGTTTATTTGACTGAAGAATCTTATGTTTAGATAGATCTAAGAGAATAAATTTGTGTTGAAAAAATTCTGAGGAGTTTGCAGTCATACTTGATTTAAGTTGTCAAAAAGAATTGAAAATTAGTAATTAGAATGCCACTTCCTCTTCACAGATGTATATAAAATCATGTCTTTTTGAGGAAGTGTGTCAGAGCAAAATTGTTGCTAGAATTATCTTCATAAAAAAGTCATCATGGCAGAATTTCTGAAAAATGGAATAAAATTTCAAGCCTTGAATGAATATATAAATGAATATAGAAAGTCATAAATTTCTATATGAAGAAAAAAATGTTGAATAAAAAAGTCACATGAAGGATCCTTTGTGAAAAGTCGCTTTAGTTTGGAGCCCTTTTTTCCTTTAAAACTATATATTGGAATTGAAAGAGGAGGTTAAGTTAAACATATTAGATAAATATGTGTGTGTATTTTAATTCTAAAACAGATTCAGTTAGAGGTTATACCCAGTTAAGGTATAGAACAAATGAAAAAGGGTCACAGGGAAACACAAATGAGAATTGGTACCGCGCTTCTGCACCGATAATTAGAGTAGAATAAAGAAAAAAAATAGGAGGAGAGAAACATTTTTACAAAAGCGGAAAGGAACTAGGAGTGCGAGGGAGGTTTACCCTATTACTTTCTGAGGTAAATGTGAGAGGTGCTCTTGTACTTTAAGCTGGTCATCCCTGCTAGACTGTTCTTTAAAATAATTTTTAATATTGATCAGTGCTCTTTAGTCACACTGACACTTATTTCTTGGAGTTCAGGATTGGAAAAACCAAAGCAGAGGTTATTACTTAGGCTACAAAGAAACGACCAAAGCTGTGCACCTAGAAGGCTGGAAAGAATCAGGCAGCTGGGTTATCAGGCCCATCCTTTGGGTCCTTGCTCGTGTGGAGCCGTCAGAATCAGTGTAGTGACCAGCAGATAATACATTATTTTCAACAGTGGAAAGGCACGTTTTGGAGGCTCCTAGTAACTGTTTCCTGGACTAGTAACTAGGTTACTGTGGTATCTCCGGTTTTAAGCACACCCTGCCTGGCTTTGTGAGTTGAACTCAAGAAGGATATTTCCTGCTTTACCTTCTGAACTCGCTTTTCCAGAGATCCAGTTCTTCCCTTCATTTCTGCCATGAATTGGCTGTGAGGTGCTGGCCTGTCATTACATGTCTGCGGGCCTCAGTTTTCTCTAAGAAATGAGGACATTGGCTTAGACGAGCTTGCAGCTACCCCAGTCTTCTATGGCTCTAATCCAGAGGATGGCAGACCGCTGTCCACAGGCCAAATCCTGTCTGTGAACTAAGAATATATTTTACACTTGAAAATGGTTTTTGGTTTCTTTTTCTTTTTAGTTTTTACATTTTTAAATGGTTGAAAAAGATCAAAAGAATAATAGTTTGACACTCCTGAAAATTATATGAAATTCATACTTCAGTGTTGATAAATAAAATTGTATCGGTACACAGCCTCCCGTGTTTGTTTATGTCATGTCTGTGGCTGCTCTGGGGCTACGGGAGCTGAAAATATTTACTCTCTGGCCCTTCACCGAAAATGTGTGCCAGCCTCTGCTCTAACCCGAGCACGGGCTTGGGACCATGCTCCTCAGAGACGGAGTGCTCCACTCTCACAGCCTTCGTAGTACCTATGCTGCACTTTGATCTAGATTTAATTAGATTAAGATGGGAATTCTTGCTTTTATTATTTTCTCCAGGAGAAAGTAGAAGCTTAGTTAGCTTTCATGGTATGCTTTTAATTAAAAAAAAAATTCTCTTTAAAACAATCACTTGTTAGTATTCAGATTTTTTTCTTCCTCTAGGAATCACTGTAGAGAAGGAAGCCATATGTTTATATTTTAAATCATTTGCCTTTTAAACTGGAATTTCAAACTCCAGATGTGGAATCAGAAACAATTAAAATGTACTTTTGATGCTCTCAAAGAGCCAAGATGGGGGAGGAGATCTTTACCTCTTTGAGAGTGAAACAGAAATCTTAGTATTTTCCATTTCCCATGTGTGCTATAAATACTATTTTTAGTTTCTTTGAGTAGAGACTCTAGATTAATGTGAGGAAATGGCTTTAATTTTAAGGAGAACCTATTTAAACAAATACATTTTAAAGATACACTTAATCATTACAAATGAAAATTATAAAGTTACAAAATAAATATCAGTAGTATCTACTTATCTAGTGCTTCTCATTATTCTAAAACGTTTTTCTCAAAAGCTAAGTCTGGTAATTTCTGTGTGAGCTATGAGTGTGGGTGAGTGTGTGCTGTTTCCAGTGTTCATGTCGTTGTAACTAGAAAGAGAACCCCCTCCCCCTCTTGTACTTCCAGAATCATTTGAGTTATTCTAAAACTCCTTCTTGGCTTGGAGTTCCTTTTAGGCTTAGAAGAAGGTGGGCACCTTGAACTGGTTAGTGACCGGCAGAAGGGGGTCAATCCACACATGTCATTTTTCATGTAAAAGTTAGTTGCATTTTTCTCTTCTGGTCGTCCAGAGAGAAAGAATTAAGACTGAAGATACTTGTTGATAAAGAGGATTTGTAAAGAAATTCGTGTAGTGTGTAACTTTAGAAAACATTGACTCAGTATCTAAGGTCTCTGAATCCTCCAACATTTTTGGAACAATATCCCATTTTCTGGAGGCAGACACTAGAATCCCTATTTTTCAGAGGGAAAAACTGAGGCCTGTGGTTGTTGGTTTGCTGACTTAGGTTGGGGTAGAGCTCTTGTTTTCCCTGGCTCAGTCTGAGGTGCATTTCATTGCCTTTTCTTAAACAGCACTTGTAAAATCACGCGTTACTTCTACAGTTATATTTAGGATACAGCTTGAAACAGTGTATAAACACCCTGTGATAGAATACTGAAGTCTGACGCCTGGTTAATTATTAGGTGGTTGTAGTATCATATCATATTATCTGCATTATCCAGATTAGAATGTATCACCCTCTTCTAAATTGGTCTAGAAGAGGGAGCCTGTTGTGTACAGGGCCATAGGATATTGCCTCATGGTTCCCCTTTGGGTAAAGAACTTTGTGGTACACGCTCAGAGGCTCCATTCTTGTTTGAAAACACTTGTAACTGCTAATAGCGCTGAAACCCTAAGACTTTCCCACGCCTCACCTCACAGATGCCTCCACAGTGTGCTTTGTTTTCTGTTTTAGAATTTCATGAGATGTATGTGGAATTGCCCACTGAAGGAAGTGTTTGTCACGGAACTGCCTAATCTTTAGATGTGTCTAAATGCCAATGTATTTAAGGACACTTTCATTTTCCTTCTTACATGGAAGAGGGTGAGTTTCTTTGTTGGGTCTCTCACTTCTGGTTTTAATCCATTTTTAGCCCCTTGATTAGTGTGTGGCTTGGGAAGGTTAGAGCTAAGCCATTTATTTGCTCTTCACTTGGGGGAAAATGTTTGCATCCCCACCTTTTCGTGTGCAGGGCTCTGGTTAACCTGATGGTAGGTTAGCAATAACTGTTGATGAATGGTCTAGTGCCAGTTTCTGCCACTGTGTTTTCTCCTTCCTCATTGTCTTTCCCAGTTTCTTACTATTTACCTTTCCTCCTAGAATCTCTGAAGATGGGAAAGACAGGAGCTGATAAACTTTTTGTTACATAAATAGCCCTAGTAAAAGGATTAGTGGTGGAAAATATTGCCAAGTTTTTTTGTACTTTGTTAAAAATTTTTAATCAAGAATTGTGTGACTGATAACTCAGTATGTTATGATGAACAGATTTTGAACAGATTTGAAACAGCCCTCTGCACACCGCCCCCCCCCCCCACACCCTCAGTCAAGGAAATAGTACAAGAGGAAATATTTGGTTATATATTTCTTGTATTTGCAGGATTTTAGACAGGCTTTAACTGGGACAGCTCTTTAAAGATTTGCACAGGAAATCACTGTTAATGGCGATTCTTGGTTTAAAGTATCTAGCTTAGTCCCAAAGCGCCCAAAGGAGGCAGACTGTGATTCCACCACTGATCCAGGGCGAGCTGAAGAGAGGGCCAGCCGGGCCATCTCATGATGCTCATGAGCAGTTCTGCAACTTTACCCCCAACTTCACCTCCAGTAGATGTATCCCTTTACACATTATTTTTTAGGTTGACATCAGAAGTTTTCCATTATAAAGTTATAAAGATACAAAGGATGTAATTCTTGGTATAATGTAAATATTGGCTTTTAAAATGAAAAAGTTGTATCATTGTTTGTAATGTCTTGAATGGAATTTAAACACTGTATTGTTTCTTTTTTTCCTTAAACTTCTATTTCATGCAGAATTTTATCCATGTACATTAAAAGGAACCCTAATTATCCTATAATATTTTATAATAAAATTTTTTTTTTATAATTCTAAGGAGCTAGGAGTTAAATAAATTTCTAGATTGAGTTTATCTTTATAAAAATTATTAACAAACTTTCTCAGATTGTAAATATTTTATAAAGTTGGATAAATTATTAATAAAACATGCAAAATAAAACAATCTTATTTGGGGTGTATTTCTTTTTTGGGGGGGGTGTATTTCTTGATGAGGCTTTCCTTTTTCTTTTTTAAATTAGTTCATGTATATATGGAGAAAATAACTTCTTGCTGGGATGCTACAGGGTGAGAATTAAAGGAAGTTCTCCTGACCCACTCTACGGAATCTGCATTTTTTTTTTTTGGCACTGGGATATTTACACTCCTTGAGTGCAGTTCCCTTGGGCAAAATCAGTATGGGTGACAGGTAGGTCTACCTTTGTCAAGTAAGAGAAGAAGATTCTGAAGAAGGGATGTGAGAAAAGCAGCAGTGTAACTCAGCCAACCACAGAGGGATGCTCCTTACGGCGGTGTACCTAAGGGCGCTGAGGAGCTGAAATGAGGTCCCCATAAAACAGTCTGTGCCTGCCCACCTCCCACAAAGTCTCCGTGTGTGCCAGGGGTACAAGGCCCCTGGCGTGAAGCCCACCACTCCAGGGACGCAACCGTGGAAGAGCTGAGGTCATCGTGGGGGCAGCCTGCATTTCTGTGCCCCCTGGAGTCCTATCAGTTGGTCAAGTATGGGTCACTGGGTCACCTCAAGTGTGGATGATACACACACTAGTCAACTCTCATAGGGAATATGGATTACCTATGCTTGCAGTTTTCAAAAACTAGGCTAATGGGGTGAAAATTTTAACTTTTTTTTTTAAAACTTGAACTGTTGGAGGTGAGGTAGAGGGAATTTTAATGTCTTTACATGTATTCTCGCCTAAAATACTAAATTAATCCAAATAACATTTCTTTCATGGTGTCTGTGTTTCTGTAGGACAATTCTAGTAAGTAGATCCTTGATGAAAAGTTGGTTTTGTGTATGTAAGTATTTGCACAACTTATCTCTATAACATTTGAAACCTTATTGGATGCCCATGAAGATGTCCTCTAGAAATGTTGAATCAGATTTCTATGTGATACCCCCACACTCTGTGCCGTTGATTGACTAATAGCAGGATGTGAGTAATGGTTTTTGTCATTAGCTTTTAAAACTTAATTAGAATTTGATGTATTTGAAAGCTAAGGGGGTCCCCTGGTAGTGTAGAGGCCAGGCTTCGGCACTCTCAACGCAGTAGCCTGGGTTCGATTCCCAGCCAGGGAAGCACCCCCAACAACAACAACAACAACAACAACAACAAAACAAATCTGAAAGCTAATCTCTTACATTTAAGGACCCAGGTTCTGCTTTTATGATTGATTTTGGCAAAGCAGTTCCTTGAGGGATTACGTGATAGCTACTTCTGTTTGTTTGTCAATTCCTAAGTTAGCAAACAAGTCCCTTGATTTCCTAAATTGAAAATAGATATTATATCTGGGTACTTTACAAAAAATGAGGTGAAATATCAAGATATGAAATCCAAACTGATGTATGTTTATAGGTCGACGCTGAATGAATTTGTCTGGCTGTTCTGTGCAGAATCTCAATAGCATCAAAAATGGTTCTGCAAAGAGCATGCTGGTGTCTGATGACTTGGTGTTGCTGGTTCCTTTCTCACTCGTCCCAGACCAAACAGAGACATGCACTCTCCCTGCCAAGTATCTGTGATGGCACCAGGCAGCCCCCACGGCCCAGTGGCTTTTTCTTACATTTTTCCTTTTCTGGCTGCAGAAGATTGAACCTCTTAACTATTTTACCCATTTTTTTTCAGTTGGCTATTCAGGACATCAGTTATTATACATTCTTTTTTTAAAAATCCATTTTATTTTTTAGAGCAGTTTTGGATTCACAGCAGCGTTGAGCAGAAAGTAGGGTTTCCTTATACCTCCCCACGCCCCACCATTGACAACTGGGAAGTGAGTGGTGTGTTTGTTACCCATGAACCTACATGGATACATTATCATCCAACGTTTATAGTTTACATGAGAGTTCACTCTTGATGTTGTACCTTCTTTGGGTTTTGACAAATATTCAATGACACGTATCCATCATGAGAGTATCATATGGAAGAGTTCCACTGCCGTAAACGCCTGTGCTCTCCCTGTCCGCCTCTCCTGCCCCCTAAGGCCTGGCAACCACTGATGTTTTTATTGTTTCCGTAGTTTTGCCTTTCCCAGAATGTCATATTGGTGTATAGATATTTTTAAAAAGTGATATAATAGCATAAAGGAATTTTGAAACTTTAAAGGATCTTGGAGATTTTCCATTCTGTGGCGTTTTCATGCTTACCAAAGTTCTATTTCTTTTCAAAGTTTTGAATAGAAACCAACTTGTTCACTTTCACAAGCAAAAGAGTACTCTGCTTTGGTTTAAATCAAGTTAAATATTTCTGGGAGAAATAAAGAGAAGCATTAAAAAAATCAAGGTGGAAGAAGTAGAACTTCTTTCTGTCCTTAGGAATTCCTTAAACAATTCTTAAGTCAACATTGGCTGCCATTTTGGTAGCATTTTGGGAGATCTTTGGATTACATAAAAAGAGATTGCTTTTAAATGGAGAGAACTAGTATTAAATAGAAATATGCTGAATTTTATTGCAAGGTGGAACTGGAATCCATTGAGGCGAAGACAATTGGAAAGGACAATGTGCTTTCTTTAATAGTGTCATTGGAGACCTCTCGGAGAGCAGCACGTGACTGTCAGCTAGTCGGCTGCAGTGACCAAGTGGAAGTGTTCACTTGTGCCATATCAGCCAGCTTGCTCCTTTCCTTTATAAACTGGGGTGGTAGTGCTCTCACACTCGCCCCTCCTAGCTCGGAGGCTCAGGCATTTTGTGTGGGAGATGAAATGACTGAACTACTGCCACCAGTGCTCAGTGATAAAACTGGCAGCCTTGATTTTGTCACAAGGCACTCAGAGGTGACCAGTTTGAAATCTCTTCTTTTTTTTTTTTTTTTTTTTTTTTTTTTTTTTTTTTTTTTTTTTTTTTTTTTTTTTTTTTTTAGAAACTGAGACTGTATCATTTTATTGATTTCCTTAGGGTTCTCTGTCAACCACACATGGGGTTTTGTATTTTCTTTCGTTTTTCTGTAATAGGTTTAGCCAGGGTTTATTTGCAGGAGCTTGTGATGGGGGCATGCCTGAGACTGACAAAGAGGCCAAGTCTTTAGGGCTGTGACTGTAGGCTGTTAAGAGCTTAAGAGCCTCTTGGTTATGGAAATAAGTCATAAAGCCACAGAGGGATTTAGCTTCTTGAGAAAGTAAAAACCTACTTAGCATGTTTATGAGAAAGGAGTGAGAGTCATTACTCCATTAGAGCCAGGCATTAAAGCTCCAACCTCCAACTAGAATATTTCCCATAGCTTGGCAAGTGGTTTTAACCCAGAGCTTCCCAGACTGGGCACCTATTTCCTTCCAGTTGCCCCATCACTGGCAGGCTGCTGTGTATGGATCACAACCCAGAAGAGGAGCAGGTGAAAGCGCGATGCCACAGGTTATAGTATCAGACACACTCCATTGCCCGACTCTTGTCTGCCACGGTCCCAGCCACATTCTTGCAGCAGGAGGGTTTGTGGAACTTGTTGACAGACATTTTGCAATGTGACTCACCAGGGACCACAGGCCTGTGTAACTCAAAACTCCCTAACTTTTCACCACTTCTTGCAGAATGTGTTGTAGGTGGGCCAAAGGATTTGACTAGTGGATGATACATTCCCTCAGGGGTAAAGCTCCTGGGTGAGCTTCAAGGTGCACATTGCTTAGAGTGCCACAGAATTGGAATATCACTACTTCTGTCCAATGAAAAAGGCCATGCTTAACTACGTATGTAGGTCTTCATATCTTAACATTTAACAATTTAACATTGTTTAAAGAATCATCCTTCTAGAATTTTGTTTGAACACACACACAATGTTTTACTATGTGTTGCCTTAATTTCTTGTTAGATCATGTGGTGGTAGGTGCTAAGGTTCATGGGAAAATTACAAGAGAAAACCCTCAGTTAACCGGCACCCACAGGGATTGGTAGATGCTGAATAAGTGTGGTAGACTCCCAGTTAACCAGCACCCAAGCTGGATAAATGCAGTGGTATTTTTTTGGTTTTTTTGCGAGTTGCTTGAGAGTGCTGGTTGCTTGAGTTTTGGTTAAAAGAGAGTCTATTGTATAAATTTTTATTCCTTCTGAGACTTGGGAAAAGGACTCACTTTATTGATTCGATTTTCATGGTGAGGCAACTTGGTCATACAAGGTGGGTGTCTTGATGGATGGTAGTTGGAAACCTCTAGACCAAAATGCAGGACAAAAACTCAGGGAAAACCTGGTGACATGCCAGAGGCCTGAGGGACCCTTGCTCGTGCTCCTTGTGCAGTTCGTTGTTGGCACATGAAGCTCACTGAGGCGAGAGCTCCATCTCTTAACGTGGCTAGGCATAGAGGTCTGTCCATTGTTGGATGTACTTTGGGAGATGATCTTAGACCAAATGAACGTGTTATATTCTTGTTCCTGTGAGGCCTGATGCTTTTCTTTTTTCCATAAAATGTGTAGATATTTCAATATTGTAAATTCTATTAAAGGATTTTAGTTTTAGTTTCCAGGTACCCCTCAATCCAGTAAAGAGACAATGCTCTGGACCTTTTTGGGGGAATAGTTGTCTAGCTTTCTATCATTTTTTTCCCCTTGGTGAAATGGGAGTTACTTCACTTCCTTAAAACTGGAGAACTACCATCAGCCCTTGTATAAGGCACCAACCCTCAGGTGATTCATATCAGGTTTCTTTTGAGGTTGGTAATGTCAAAACCAGCAATAGGATGTAAAGTACCTCTTCTGACGAATCTAGCAGCAGATGTGTTTGGAAAATGAGGAATTGATGTTGCTAATTTGCTAAGTGTATTTTGAGGAATAATGTAATGGAGTGTAGTTTACTGGTATTTTCTATATTAAAGGAATGCAGGCAAATCTTTTCCCTTGGAATTTAAAATATATATAGGTATTACTCTAAAAGCCTCTTGGAAATTTGAAACTGCCACTTGCTTGCTTATAACTTTCCATCGTTTTCTTCCCAGCAGTGGAAGGGAAGTTTAAATCTTCTTTAAATCCACAGTCAACGTTATGTATCATGGGACTTGCTGGTATTCTAAATCATTGTTCTAAAGTCTAAACCCATGTAAAATGATTCTGATACAGATATGGGGACTACAATGTCTACTGTGTTTTCCAATCAAGTTTTTAAAATTTATTTATTTATTTTATTTGGCAGTATTAGAGAAAGAAGGCAGAAGAATTTTGGTGAGGGGCAGTTGCTGGTGTCTGTGTGTCTTGAACGCTACACTTAGCGGTTTATAGTATAGGCTAATGGGAGTGTGTGTTTAAGAGTCTGAGGATGAGTCTGGCATTTGGATATAGGAATTGTTGAAGTGGGTTAGATGTGGCATGATGACGCCCTGGGAGTGGAAGACAGGTCTGAGGGCCATCTTGGGATGTTGAGAGGTAAAACAGAGAGGTGATATGATGTTTGGAATTTTACAAGGTTGGGAGGAAAGGGAGTGAGCCCAAATTTTTACCTTTTTGACCTTTAGGGAGGGTGAAAATGAAATATTTGAAAGGGAACAAGCAATAATTGATATTGATGGTGGTTAAAACCATGGAAATAGGGGGGTTCTCCAAATGAAGAGAAGCCAGATGGATGATGAGTGAAAGGACCACCTACTTTTGTAGGCAGAGAATACACTATAGGATTCTGCTCTTTATGAATTAAAAGTATAGCAGCTTTGAGATTATTAATTTGCAAGTTAACTAGTGGTATTCTATATTTGTTTAGAAACTTATTTTTTAGAAAAGTGACTTGTAGATTTTTTAGAGAAAGAAATATCGTAAGAATACTTTTATAGAAGTGTATTTTTGTGTAAATTTGTAAACTTCACTTAAATTATCCCTTATTGACAGAAGAGATTAATTTCTCTTTTCAGAACATGGAGACTGATGAGAGAAGTTGATGACTTTTGTCTCAGAACTTGGTTGCCCTTCCTCAGTAATGGTACTGGTTGCATTCTCTTACAGTGAGGCCTATTAAATTGAAAAGGTCCTTTATGATGAATTCCCCTAGAAACAAGCAAAAGAGAGAAAACAATTCATTTTTTTTCACCAGTAAATATTTATTGAGTCCTGTAAAATTTCATGCCAGTCTCTGGGCACAGTTCCTGCATACATCTTTTAATACCTGGTCTACTGAAATTTTAGTATCAATCTCCATGTTTCCATATAAAACAATTCAAGTAAAAAATTAATAATGCAACAGTAGCTAACATGATGCATCTTTATAATTATAGTGTTTGTTTCCCTGCAAAATAATTGTATTCTTAGTTAGAAACCCAACTATTGAAAATGCAACACATTAGGTACCCAGGTGACAAAATTATCAAATAAATATATATTTTGACGATGGTTTCTTTAAAAAGTTTAGTGTAGCTATGAAGTCATTGGAATCTTTGTGGTTAGCAAAGTGGATTTTTAAACTTACATTTCCTTTTTGCAGCCATTTTTACAGCAACAAAGGAGCAATACAGGCAGAAGGTAGAGCTCGGGCACCACGGCAGGCCTGGGCGGAAGGTCAGAGCAGTGTCTGATGAGGCAGCCCTTCGGATTTTGGTGTGGAGGGATTTTCTATTGCACCTTTCCAAAGAGTACCTCAGTGGTATCTGCATATATTATTACTTAATTTGGCACCAGATGTGGAGGAGTTTTATAGAAGGAAAAAAACACTGTTAATTACCCTCTTTCCCCCTTTTGCAGCACCTTTCTATGGACAGTACAGTGAATTCACTGAAAGGAAGAGACTATTATTCTTGGAAATTTTATAAGCCTAGAGAGACAATACTGTGAACAGAACCAAGGCTTAAGAATTTCATGTGAAGAACATCCTAGTAGTCAAAAACTTTTTTTTTTCAGTAAAGAAAAACAAAATTTTAGCTGGAGAGGTTTAAGGAGGTGATAGCAAGATAGATAATGGGAAAACAAGGAAACTATGTTGGGAATTGATGGGTGATATGTGACTGGTAATTGGTAAGTTACTCTGTTTATCAGTGATGAACCTACAGTGGTAGCTGTGCTTCTCACAGTGATATGTGTTGGCACTTTTACTTTTTCGGCGATCACGTCCATAGCACAATTCCTCGTCCACCAGAACTTCATCCCCGAGGCCCACCAAGACCACGAATATCGTGCAGCCCTTGCTCAAGGCTTCCCCACTCCGCCCTGACGGTCCTTAAAACTGCAGAGTCAGCTCCAAGTCTCTGCATTTCTCTAAGTTTGTGGTTCAGGCACAGGTAACTGAAAACAGATGTGCTGAGCGAAAACTGCTAGTTTTCTTGTTGAGCTTTTGGTGCTTTGGGGGTGGGGAGTGAAATGTGCCATTTGCAAACCCTTTGTGCTTTTGTTACAGGCACAGTTTTGCCATCTCAGCAGTATTTGCCCACGTTTTATCCAGATGCGTTCTTTTCTTTTCTTTTTTTTTTCCTTAGAGGGATTGCTGACCTAGGTGGCAGGAGCCTTGGCGCCCTGTTTCTTTATGCTAACCTCTTTCTCCCGTTGCCTGTCTTCTGCCCGAAGACTGCACTTGGCTCTGTGGGGCCCAGGGTCGTTTTCCTACTCAGCCATCGCCTCTTACGGCTCTTCCGTTAAACGTTCGTGAAGCTATTGGACAGCTCTCGGGATAGAGTGAATTGGCAGCCCCGTCACAGGCTCGGGCGAAAAGAGGGGCCAGTGACTGGACAGTAAGAGAAATAGCATGGTTTAAAGACAGAAGTAACCCATAAACCAAGAGTCCTAGGGAGGACCACCTTCTCACAGTGGTCGGTGCTGAAGACTGCTGCCAGGACACGTTTTGCGAGCGCCCCCTGCGCCGGGCGGCGGTGGGGCGGGTGGGTGAGGTGCTGGGCAAGCCGGTAGGAGGCGCTGTCCCCAGGAGCCTCCCCGTCGCAGTGCGGTGGGCTGCGGGCTGCGGCAGGAATCAGGCCGCAGGCCGCGGTGCAGGGCAGGCCGCGGACCAGGCCAGAGACCACTATCGAGGCCACCCGGGGGAGAGAGCAATTCCAGGGCCGGAATCCCTGAAAAGCGGCTGTGTGGAGGAGGTGCGATGTGAGCTGGTTTTGAAATGCCTCGTGGTAGGTAGCAGGTGGACAAGCGGGGAGGAAGGAGAGGTCAGCAGAGCAGGAGCGGGACAGGGAGCCTGCGCAGGCACCTCAGGGCGGCGCCCGGGGAGGACGGGCAGCGCTGGCGGCCTCCGAAAGGCCACGGAGTCGGGGTCCCAGGAGGAACTGCGGGGGGATTTGATCAGGGGTTATGACGGGTGTAATGTTTTAGGACACAAACTCTCACCATGATGTGGAGACCCAGCGTCTTCCAGCGGGGACTGTGAGATAGATCCCGTGTCGCATGCCGTGCTCTGCCAGAGCTGCAGCCCCCCCGGGGCGCGGGCGGGCCTCCCGCGTGGCGTCTGCGCCCTGTGGCGGGAAATGTTTGAGCACCAGTGTAATCCCCCGGGGGCAATCTTTTATCAGCTTTGAAATGTGGGCCGAATGATGGATATGCGATCAGCTCCTAAATACGACCCCGACCCCGGGAGCTCAGCCCTGCAATCAGATGGTTGTAAAATATTATCCAGCCTGAAACCCTAAGAACAAAAGCCTCTTGGACTGACCTGCTCACAGCACACCATGTGAGAGCCGAACCCTCGAAGGGACCTGGCACAGCTGGAGCATTGCCGACTGCACGAAATGCAAATGAGAATTCCACGTGGAGGGGTTCTTCTGAGCTTTTGGTCTTTCCTTCCCTCCGGTGTTTGCTCCGAACCACACCACCTGTTTCTGTTCCAGATGTTTCCAAGGCCAAGGGTCTCTGCCTCGGAGATTGGAGGCACTTGCTTGCTGTTGACCCACATGTCCCTGAAGGAAGGGGAATGGATGGAAGGGAAGAAAGGATGTGCAGAGGGGTCTTTCAGTCTTTGCAGTTAATAAAACCTGGGCCACAAAGCGGTGCTTTATTGGAAGGCTTCTTCCAGAAGCTTCTGTCCTCCTGGCAGTGCACCTGGAAGTTAAGGAGTAGGGGAAGGGGGTGTACTACAATGGTATTAGTCTTGTGCCTGCTTAGCAGGGGAAATTCTCATTGCCCACAGTACAGTAATGCATGAGCCATTGGTCCTGCCTTACCTGTATCTCCTCTGCCAGGTCAGTGTAAGGCCGGTCTAAAAGAAACCCGAAGTTTGATTTTGACTGGTTACGCGTGGGTGCTGAAGGTGGGTAGGCAAAGCACAATTTCATTCATTGTGGAAGCCTGGTCCTCTTCAAACTGTGGACCCCAGATTGGTCAGTCATAGTGAGGATACAGGTCAGCAGAGGGAAGGGGCGATGGAGAACCAGTGAATTCTCTGTAGGGTTCTGCAGAGAGGTAGCCACTCGGCGTCCCTGTCCTGGAACCTCTTGTCCCTGTGACATACACAGTATTCTGACTTTGATTAGCGCGTCTCATTTTGCATCCGTGAAAAGTGCAGGACTCCTCTCTTGTCATTTCGTTCCCATTCTCCACAGACATATGGCAGCCATTATACAATTACTTAAAGTTACAGACTCTACATTCGTGAATGATAAGACAGAAAACATGGAAGTTTCCCTGTAGTATTAGGGGGATCCTCCATTGCTTGCTGAGATCCCTGGCACCCCTCTCAGTTGCTCCTTTATCTCCTCCCCACCATTCCTGCCCTTCCAAATGGCTCCTGAGACATTATGAGCCTGCTTCTCAAAGTGTGGCCTGCAGGTCAGCACCCCCTGCAAACTGTTTGAAATGTAAAATGTAAGGTTCCACCCAGGATCTGAGTTGGAAACTCTGGAGCCCAGCCATCTGTGTTTTAACAAGCCCCCCAGGTGATTGTGATGCACTTGCTGCCTTCTGAGTGTCTGGGTTTGAGATACACTTGTCACCCAACAGATGGTTTATGAAGAGCCCTGATCTTTCCCTTTATGGTGATAAAAAGGAATTTTGTATCTACCTGTATGCACATCCAGGATGCAGAGTAAAAACAATCTGATGCATTTCATCTTCATTTCTATTTGTTGTTATAATTTCTGTATTAGAATGGGGAAACTTAACACTTTATAATTTAACAGCTAGTTAAACACCACTTAACCCCTTAGCACTAGCCAATTGCTTTTCCTGCAAGCCTGCCTCCATCCCCACCCTCCCCACCAATTCCCTTCCTTGCTCAGTCACTATTAGGCTAATTTGCTGCTCTGGGAGACAGCATTAAGGTTGGCTCTCTGATTAGGGAGGGATTGATTAAGCAGAAGCTGCTTTATGCAATTGCTAGATCAGTGGAAGCAATGAGAGCTCCGAATTCCAAGCCTCCTTCCATTTTGCTGTTGCTTCAATTAAGACTTTTTATTAAGTTACTTTTCTATGATTCATGGCCTATTAGCATCAGTTAACTCCTAAATGCCTGTTCTCATCCTAGAGTCTTTCTAGCCATATGTGAATGATAATATGCTCAGAATCCCTCATAATGTTGGTTTCCTCTTGTTCTGAATGTTGGTGACAAGGCGAGGAGCCAGATGGAAATGCAGCTTTGGAAAGAAATCATTATTTCCTGAACCCTCCTAGGCCCTCTCCCATATCCACCCCCAACACTCTTCTCTTTCGGCCAGGTCCTGAGTATTATTAGCTGGTTCAGCGCTGTCTTCTGAGGCTGCAAGACCTGAGTTTGAAACTGTGAGTTACTGGACATCTCCAGGTCCCAGTGTCTTCCTCTCAGAGACCTGGCAGGAATGGTCTTTACCCCAGAGGGTAACTGAGAGTTCTGACAGAGATTGAGTGTGTAAAGTCTTCGCAGTAATTCTCCTCAGAGGTGATGCTCCTGCCCTCACTGTTTCTCGGATCCTTGCTCCAAGGCACCCTCTTCAAGCGACTGTCCCAGGCTAGCTTCCCCCTTTCTTGCATTCCCATCACACTTTGTTGGGGTTGCTTTCTGACATTTGACATTTATGTGTCTGACATTATAGTTATGATTTCACCCTTCCCTTTTAGGCTGCGAGCACCTCCAGGCTAGGTCATGGCTTTGGTGTACCCTCTCTCCATAGCTGTGGCTAATGAGTATTAGAATCACCTGGGAGCTTTGAAAAAAATACAAATTCCCGGGTTCTAAACCCCAGAGAACATTCTGGTGAATCTGGATTGGAACTTGGGAACCTAGATTTGTCATGAATGTCCCAGATGTTTCTGCTGCATGTGGGCCTCAAACCCAGTTTTAGAGTCAATTCTATCAAACCCAACATCCCCTTTTAAACATTTTGTAATATCCTTTTTACTTCCTGAGATGAAACTCATAGATAATAGACCTCACTTACACACAATATTTAAGAAAAAAAACCAAAGTAAGACTCTAACTGTAATATAAAGGAGAAATAACATGAAAATAATTTATAATAAAATAGCTTATATATCAATATGTGCACAGCTATGTTAGAAGACAATGACTACTTCAAAGATTTGCTCTTAAAATAAATTAGTTTGGATTAAGAAATATTCAACTGAATATTATCAGTAATCATATATTAAACCTTGTAAATGAGTGCTAATAAGTCTTTTTATGCATATCACTAAGAATAAGACAATTACAAATGTAGACCAATACAGGTGTGTTGTAGAGGTGACTTGTTAATCATGAGTGACATTCCTGAAACTGTCTTGACGTTTTAGAGATGATTTAAAAAATGCTTGGTAAAGCTCTGAATAATAAAGTGCACCCTGCCCTTGATTTATAGAGTAATCTTATGAAATTCAGGATATTTAAAACTGAACAAAGTATTTTTAGAAAATGCAGAACCAACATCTAGGCTCAGATTATTACAGAAAATTTGTTTTTTCTCTTTTATGAAAGTTGTATGGGACATGGGACAATTCATCATCAAGAGGGACTTTCTAGAGTATTCTA
Source organism: Lyroderma lyra (assembly GCA_004026885.1). Taxonomy (NCBI): domain Eukaryota; kingdom Metazoa; phylum Chordata; class Mammalia; order Chiroptera; family Megadermatidae; genus Lyroderma; species Lyroderma lyra. Next base: position 274,852 of record PVJL010001124.1, on the reverse strand, counting down.
GGGGTCTAGCATTCCTGCTCCACTCCACCCCCCAAAGCCAGCAGAGCCCTGTAATTGTACCAATCAATAGCTCCTTACCCAGCTCCAAAGCCTGTAGGAGAAGTGCCTCCCCACTGAGAACCACTGAGATAGAAAGGTACTAGCTTTAAACTGTGATCAGGTCCCCCACTCGGGCTTGGTGATACTCACTCACTCATTCATTCCCACTCATTAGGCTGGTGTGAAGTGATGTGTCCTGTGCTGCAAAGCTTGTCCCATTCATAGTTTCTTTTGTGGTTGATTGGGTAGTATAGGTAGATTAACAGTGAGATAGAAATATCTGAGTCCTTTTAAATTCCCACCTTTTATCACTTGATCAGCTTAAAGGAATTAATTTTAAAAATCCTTGACATGCCTGCGAGCTGCTTGTTTTGTGACAAGATTTTCCTTATGGGTTGTTTCTGGCATAGGCGAGGATGTTTGATTTAGGGCTTCCTGAAAAGAGCACCTTGGGTGTTCGAGATACCACTTCGCAGGCTCCAGCCAACTGGAGTTTGTGGGTGAAGCGACGGGCTGGCAGCTGCCTTGGGAATGTGACATGCACATCAGGAAGCACATGCCTGCCAGGTGCACTGGCCTGGTTCCTCCCCCTGTGCCTTCTCTCTTTGCTGGGCGCCTTCCCTTTGGGCTCTCAGTGGCCCATTGAAAAAGCTTTCAAATCATTTCCAGGTCCCTCAGGGAACTACTGTCTTTAATCAAAGGCAAGGCATTGCTGCTACTGTGTGTTGGAATAATTTGGGCTTTTTAACAAGTCAAATGAGAAAGGACTATTAGGCTATGAGATTGGACATAGGCAGGTTCAGTGAACCCTTGGAATTGTGAACCTTATTAACTCCGACAGATGAACAAAAAAACAACCGAAGCATAGTCCTTCGTATGATAGTTTAATATTTTTGAGTCTAGAATTCTTTTAAAATAGTCTAATTTTGCAAATGGCAAAATACATGTTCACTGTTGCAATGAAATGTTCTGTCCCTTTCAATGCTGTCAGACCCTTAAGGTCATCAATATTAATACTTGTTTGTATTGTCTTCCCTTTTTCTCTGTGCTTATCCAAACACATGCATGTATATTCACCCACATGTTTTTTTCCTTTCCCATAAAAATGTGATTCTAAATATTTTATAAATTGTTTTATCCATAAAGCAGTATGTGAGGGCTATCTGGAAAATATTCAGCTATGTAATATGAAAAATAGAGGCATTTATGGGTGGATTTCCCCCTATCTCATGTAGCCTCATAATATTCCATAGTATGGATGTATCATGATTTATTCAGCATTTTTCCTATTGATAGACATTCATCTTATTTCCCATTTTTGTTATTAAAACAACACTGCAGTGAACATGGTTAGTCCTAAGAGTGCTTCTACAGGCACTCCCGAACTGGGAATAAGAAGGTAGAACGAGAGAGAGAGGGATGCTTGCTGCTTTCTAGAAGTTTCCTTTGTTGTTGGGGGAAGCTGTGTATAAACAGGGAAAGCAATACATCAAATAGGAAATAGCAGCCGGAGATAAGGGCTCTGAGAAAAATAAAGCAAGATGCTGTATTCGAGGAAAGGCCTCTCAGAAGGTAGGTTTCAGCAGAGACCGGGGGCTGGGGAGACAGCCCTTTGGACACCTGCTGTAAGAGTGGTGCCGGTGAGCGAGGTCAGGTTCTTATCCTGGGGTCGTTCATTCTTGGGGTCTGTCAGATAGCCTTCTGCAGAAGTCTAGCAGTTCACATGCCACTCAGCACTGTCCCAGAGGCCCTGTTTCCCCACACTCTCCTCAGCTGTAGGTGGTGTTAGTCTTTCAAAATTTTGCCAGTACAACATGTGAAAAATGGATATTTCTCTGAGTGCTAATGAGGTTAGATAGCTTTTTATATGTTCATGACCTTTTCACATTTCTCTTCCTTGAATTGCTCCTCACTGACTTTGCCATTAGAAAAATTGGGTTATCTAGCCTTTTCTGACCATTTTGTAGGAGCTCTTTGTCTGTCAGAGTTTGTTGCCTCTTCTATGTCCTGGCTTATTTTCTCTGCACCTTTCTTCAGTCTTTCCTGGAGGCTTCTTTCCTTCAAGCCCTGGAGAGGAGCAGCCCTCATGAACCTTTAGGGATTATGGACCTCAGGCCTTGGGCCCATGAGCTTTCAAAGGCTGAAAAGCATGTCTAAAATCAGAAAAAATTTTGTTTTTTTTTAAGTTTTTATTTATTATTATTTTTTAAATTTATTATTATTATTTTTTGTAGTATGTGGGTAGTTCCCTGGCTGGGAATCGAACTCAGGCTACAGCGTTGACGGCGCCAGCGCTGAATACTTAAGTCACTACACCACCAGGGAACTCCCAGAAAAAAATTTTTTTTCTTATTGGCTTCTTGAGTGCTAAGAGAAACCTGCAAACTCGAAGGTAATGTGTATTTATTTCATTAAGTGTAGAAAACATAACTTTATGTCAACTAGATGTATACAACCCAACTCAATATATAGTTACTTATAACTCCAATGGAGGTATAGTGTGGGGGGTGGCTGTATTTTTACATTTTTATTTATTTATCTTTTGGTTGGTTCCCTGAGTGGGGATCGAACCCAGGTCGCCGCGGTGAGGGCCCTGAAGCCTAGGCACTGCACCACCAGGGAACCTCCCTGTTTTTACATTTTTAATGTGGTGCTGGGCCAGGCCTCTAAATGAAAGAACGCTGGGCGGCCTCGGAAGATTTTAAGCTTCCCCCACACCTCCCGGAATTCTTAAAAAGAACACACAAACGAGGGCTGTCCAGAAGGTATCCAGTCACGGAGGTACGAAAACTAGAGGCATTCATGGCTGGGTATTTTTCCGGACAGCCCTCATACGCCCCACTCTGTTTCTCTCTCAGATTCCTGGTTCTCTCCCTTTCGGTGCTTGGTCTTGGATTTCTCGGCTTTACTGCCTCCTGGTCACTGGGAAGGTCTGCACCCAGGCTCCTGCCCCGCTGTGGCCTGGCTCCTTCTCGGGCAGCCGCCTGATGCAGCCCTCACCTCGGCCTGTGCTGCTTTGGGGCTCGCGACTCTTCTCTTCTGGAAGCCCTTTGCTTCCTTCGTGCTGCTCACTGTCTCTTAGTTTTCCTTTTGCCTTTCTCACCATTTCTCCTCATCCCGCCACCTCCCTACTCAACGTTGGTTCCTCACCAATCCTTTCCTGACCCTCTTCTTCCCTTGGCTATTTTCAGCAATTTCTTTGTTTTCAACTACCCTTATTATTTGCTGTATACTATCTTGAATCATTCGTACAGGAAAAAGGATATGCGTTTTCAAAAGACTCTGCACACCCCTCCCACCACCACAAATGAAACAAACAATCCTTAGCATTGACTTAACCCAAGACAGTCTTTTAAAACTGATTTGGAACTTTTGTTAAATTGAATACTTGTGTGTGTCAGGACAGGCACCATAATTTGTGGGATCCAGTGCAAAATGAAAATGTGGGGGCCCTTGTTAAAAATTTCTGGGAATTGCACGATGGCGACCGCTGAGCTCTTAACCAGGACTCGGGCCAGTCCCGGCTTGCCCAGGAAGCCAGCCTCGGTGTGCATGTAAGTGGAGGACCGGGGTTGAGATGTAAAATTATTTTCTTCCTGTGGGTCACAGGCACATACATTTGCAAGCTGTTCTAATGTGTGCCAAGATTCCCACGGGGCTGTGGGGCTCCTGGCTCCGAACAGCCCGCCCTCAGTCACTCCTGCTCTGGTCTGCTCACCTCCCCTTCCCCACTTCCTCCCTGCCTGTGCCCAGGGTCTGCTGTGCTGGCGCCTGCTTGGTTCTGCTCAGCTCCAGTATCTCAGCTTCCTGATCTCTAATTGTCCCTCTTCGTGGCTTATCAACATCTGGGGAACACCCTTCCTGGGAGCCCCTTGGGACTGGCTTGGCTGCTGTTGACAATTAAATGCTAAGGGTTCGCTTATTTCCAACCCAGGTGTCTCTCCTCAGCATGAGTCTATTTATTACTTCTTAGAAATTCCACCTGGGTGTCCCGTATGTGCTTCCGACTCATTTTCCACCACCTTTCCATTCCCCTCCAAGCCTGCCCTTGCTCCTATATTCACCACTTTGGTGGTGCCACTACTGTTTACTCAGTTGTCCAAGCTTAAAGCTGTGGGGGTTATTCTTTATTCTTCCATTCTTCCTTCTTCTCCACCTCCTCACATCCCATGAGTTGCCAAGTCTTGTCGGCTTGGCCTCCCACGGCACTGCTTTGAGCCTGTTCTCTCTTCTCCATGTCCAGCCCAGAGTCCGACTCCTTGGCCGGGCACGCAAGGCCCTTCACGCTGCTATTCACCTGCATTCTCACCCTCAGCTCCCACCCTACCACCGCCAACCCCTGCTCCAGCCACATCTCTGTTCCCCTAAGTTCTTGGGCTTCTCGACCGCACCTCTTTCCCCTCTCCCCTGACCCGGGGACGTTTGGAAATGTAGGGTGGTGGTGACAGGGAATATCTCTAGTAATTATACCGATTGGGATTTGCTGCCAGCAACTAGTAGTCAGAGTCAGAGATGGTCAGCATCTTGCAGTGTATGGGAGTCTCACACGGGGAACTGTTTCATTCAGAATTGCAGGTAGCCACCCTGTTGAGAAACAGAATGGTGCTGTTTCATGCCTCTGTCCTTTGTACCTGCCATTCCCTTGGCCTGAGATGCCCCTCCTTGCCCTCCACCTGGGGAACTCCTCCCACAGATTCTTTGAGTTCCAGTTTTAAAAATGCCACATTCTTTTTGAAGTCTCCTTTTCACACTCAAGTGAATCGGTTTTCCCACTTTGTTCAGGGTGCTTGTGCCTCCAGCAGGGCACTGCTTTCCCTGCACAAGGCTTACCCAGCTTTGTACTCCCTGCACCTGGCCTAGGGCAGCAGGTAGTGTGGGTGCTCGATACGCTAAAGAGGGTGGAATGGCTGAAAGAAGTAAAACCTGTAGCCTTTCAGCGCTGCGGTTCTCGGATTGGGCTTTACTTGTTACACTTGAATTTTGTCTTCTCCTTCCTCCCCCGCTTCTCTCTCTCTCTCTTTTCTCTTTCAATTGCAGCCTTTCTAACTCTGGCATGTGCTTCTTTATTACTACAGATTGGCTATCTTCCATAGTTACAGTCATCTGCAGTTCCTCGAGGCATCTAAAAATTGAAATAGATCTTGGCCATCTTTGCTCCTGAGGTGTGATTGCAGTAGTTACAGCTCCTGTTTCCAAGGCAACAGCCTTCTGGTTAGAGTAGGGTGCTTCTCTTAATGGATGGATCCCCATTAGGACAGAGGAGTCTTACGGCTCTTCTTTCCTTGTTCAAACTTCCCCAGCTTTATTGCTTATAAAAGGCCAGTTTACATTAGAACAGGGCAAGATAAACTATTCCCCTGCTCTGGCAATTTTAAAACATGTTATTGATGCATGCTATACATACGGAATAGAGCACACATAGTAAGTGTGTATCTCTAGGAACACACCCGTGTAAGGAGCACCCAGATCAAGTAACAGCACCCCAAAACTTAATGATTTTTCAAGGAGCTGTTGGACTTCTTTTTTCTAATGTGCATTTCTTATTTTATCTAGGAATTACAGTTCTTTTGCAAACCAACCTTAATCTAAGATCTTGTGAGATGGGGCCTGATTTAAGACCCCTGGGAAATCAACCTACAGGTTAGAGAGGGAACTTTAGATCATTCCTATTTAAAATACCATTTCAAAATGCTAGCTCCCCAGTGGTAGGGGGGTTCCCCATGGATCAGCTGCTTCAGACTGATGGACTGTTGTTTGAAAGTAGGGCATACTAGGAAGGCCTCAGCTGAGGCTGATTCCCCAAGCCTGTCACAAACAGATGCTTGCAAGCATACAGACCCCCACCCCCACCTCACCCCATTTCCCCATCTTTCTCTTTCTTTTCTTTTCATTCTTTCTTTTTCCTCTTTCTTCTTTTAAGTCAGAGCTCTTGTGTATCAGGTGGTGCAAGTGGAATTCTCCAGAGTGAATCCTACCTTTCGTCCATAGAATTCCTTTCACCTCTCTGGTCTCAGTTTCCTCACCTGTAAAATGAAAATATTCTACTCCTCTTGCAGACTTAAAGTGAACAGTAAATGAGACAATGAATGTGAAAAATACTAGCCTTGTGCTTGGTTCACAGAAAGTCCTAATAAATGATAGGTTCCTCTCCTTTGTTACCTACAGTTGAAACTGTAATTTTCCTTTCCCTACCTTCCCCCTTCCCTCTGGCATGCTTATAGAAAGCTGCTAGCTGTTATTTGAGGCTTTCTAAATTATCAAAATGGAACAGCTACTGTAGCTTTTGTTTTGGTTCTTAATCAGAAAGGGTTGAAAATGGTTGTGTTCGGTGGAGAATTCTTTAGATGGTTACCTCAGATTGGTCCCCTGAAAGACTGTGGGTCCAGCCTGGCCCCTCCGTTACCACCCTCATATAGGTTCTGCTGCCTGAGCAGTAACTTTGCTGTTAAAACACAAGGCCTTCGTGGACAGCTTCCCCCTTGCCTGCAACCAGTTGGTGACTTCCTGCTTGAGAGTGAGCATTTGATTTATTCCTTTTTACAGGAGATTTTTATATAGGGGTATGTCATATGCTTTGCATTCTAGACTGATTTTTTTTTTATTGTTAGACTTATTGGGGTGACATCTGTTAGCAAGGATTACATAGGTTCCAGGTGTACAGTCCTACAGAGCATCATCTATGTGTTGCATCATAAGTTCACCACCCAGTGTGACTGCTCTTTCCATCACCATATATTTAGCGCCCCCTCCCTCCTCTCCCATCTCCTCCCTCTTCTCCCACCTTAGACTGATTTTTAAATACATCAAACCAAACAAATATGCTTTAAATTTTAGTCCCTGGAGGATGTAATACAATACTTTTTCTACCAGAGTTCAGTTTGAGAAAACATAGATGGAATGTAATATTGCTAATAGAGCCAAAGAGTTGAAATATGACCCAAAGTCTTCCTTTTGTCTTTCTTTGTAATGTCATGGAACTATGTGCTCTTTTAAGTATTTAAGGAAAGTGATACTCATTGGTTTGTGGTAGTGTCTTGGCAACAGTTAATATGCTCTATTCATAAACAGTCTCACTTATAATACTCCCTGCATAGGAGAGTTCCTACACTTAGGAGTTAAAGAATCACAAAACAGAACACTCAGTCTTTTTTATTAGACAAGGCAGAGGCAGTGAAGAAATAAAAAAGAGAGACAATCCAAGCTTTCATTTTCAAAAGCTTTTACTTAAGGAAGTGCTTTTGCATTTCTGTGACTAAAATAAGAAAAAACTGCCATCATGTGGAGTGGGTTATTGACGTGTTTAGTCTTATTTGGATTTTGGCTGGGGCAAGATTTGGGGTTGATACTGGACAGAATCTCTCTGCGAGGACTCAGTCATGCAGGAGGCGTGCTGGGTTTTCTCAGTGTTCTGGCTGCCGACTCACCATTCCTGTCATCCAGCCAACTATTATTTTCATTCTGTAAGTGGTAATAAGTATTACAAAATTGAGAAAGTTTAGTCTTTTAAAGTAGATTGTGTATTCCTTTTATTCGTATTCTTTTTTTAAAAAAGACTTTCTGTTTGTTTTTTTTTAGAGGAGTTTTAGGTTCATAGCGAAATCGAAAGGCAGGTGATAGGAGCTCCCCACACACTCCTGGCCCCACCCATGCTTAGGCTCCCCCACTGTCAGCACTCTCTACCGAGTGCCATGCTTGTTACAATTGATGAATCTACACTGATATATTATGAAGTAAGTTTTTAAAAGACAAAAACCTATGAAATCTGACCTAGTAATTTTATTCTGAGTATTTTGTTCTGTTATCTGGAGTCATAGATTTTGATTCCCTGAATAATAAAAAAATGTGATTTTTCCCTTTCCCTTCGGGGTTCTGGGAGAAGTTAGGATAGGTTCCCATTTTATAAATGATGTGCAGGATTCCAGTGCCAAGGTGGGTCCTACCTCTCTTGATGGAGAGATGGGGCCCAGGTGAGATCTTTGTTAGATGGACGAGATGGATGCTAGGACAGAAGAAAAAATTTGCTCCTTCTGTAAAGATGCCCTGAGTGAAGGGTAGGAAAGTCTTGTTATGGATTACTTATTGTGGATCTTGATTTCTTGTGAGTCCTTCTGATACTAACAACACAAAAAGATTGATGTTACTAAACTAACCCCAAACACTGATAATGGATGCCAAAAACATGGTGAAAATTTTCCTTCAAGAAATCCAGGGTGCCTTCTGTTTAAGGAACCGATCTCAGAACAAAAGATAGTTGTTGAATTCAAAATACTTCAAGAGATGCATTAGTCAGGATACTGGTTTGGTTAAAGTAACACAGCAGCTTACTTTATTTTCATCTATACTGGTCTGAGCATAAGCAGACCAAGACTGAGAAGATGGCTTCATGATGTTGGGGATAAAGGTAGTTTCTCTTATACTACAGTGCCATCTCTAAAACATACCTTTCATCTTCTAGCTTAAGATGGTCGTCCCAGTCCCTATGTCCCCGTTTCACTATGGCAAAAGAGAGTAAGAAAAGAGAGGGCAGCCTCCTTTCCTTTTAAAAATATGACTGGGAAGTTGAAACATCATGTGGTGAATGTTCCATTGCCCACAGCCCATCACGTGACTACTTACCTGTGAGGGATGCTAGGAAATGTAATGTGCAGGCAGGCCGCCCTGCGCCCAGCTAAGCCTGCTATTTCTGAAGAGGTGAGGGGCGATGGGTGTTGGAGAGACACCTAGGAGCCTCTGCCGATCAAGAAGAGTAGCATATCCTCTTCAGTGTTGCTGTACTAATGGGGCCTCTAGGCGAATTCAGACCTGACAGTACACCTTTTGAAGAGGCACAGTTATTATTTACAAACAACACCAGAACATATCATGCAACGTTTATACCTTACTTAATGTGTTGCTCAGATGCCCAGGTTAGGAAAGTAAATTTGAGATGTATTGTCATTAAGTTAAAAGTGATGATGTTTTCTTTAAACTTTTTTTAGTGGGAGGAGCGGATTCATTTTGGCAAGTTGGAATTTCTGTTAGCACAAATCCGTATGCATCAAAATGACGAAAGGGTTCAGAAAGGGCAACCTCCAGGGAGTAGGTTAAAGTATTTCATTCTGGATGGGACTTGGATTCTGGAGTTGTCAGTGGTTAGTAATTAGGGTTGACTTTATGATGTTAATTCTAGGAATGGAGCCCAAAACATTACAAACTCATTTATAACTTCCCCCACCCCCCGTGAGTAACCATATTAATAAGTAATTTTAGGGTCTGGGTTCTAAAATAATTTTATTAAAATAGAGGCACGTCTCTTGTTTCTCTACAAGGAGATTGTGCCAGAAAGCCCTGGCTTTTATTTCTTTTTGGCTGCTTCCTGTCTGGATTTTGTTTATTGCTCTCGACCCAGAGTGCTCTATCAGAGGGAACTACTGTATCGCCAGGAAGATTTGCTTGTATAAAAGTTTGTGACTATTTTGTTATGTTTGGTAGGAAGTGAGCTGTCACTGATACTGATTCTTGTTGTAAAGCCTAGTACACACAGTACATTATAGATTTTTGTTGAGATTTCTAGATTTGTGGGTGTTTGAGTTTTGCCCTCGGTTTTTCTCATATTCCATCACATACGGCAAAGGTGATTTTGACCTCTAAGCTTTTTCAGATCTTATTTTTCTCAAAAGGGTGAACTTGATTTGCAGGCTCTCTTTGCCGGCCATCTATGAAGAGTTAGTAGGACCTGTCTCTTGCTATGAGACCAATGTTCTTGGTGGCTTGGTAGTGTGTGTTCTGTCTCCAACATTGTTCTGGTCTTTTGTTTGGCAGTGAAAAGCCTTAGAGTCTCTAGGGTCCCTCATTGTCACACTAAAACATTCTTCAGGAGACTCGACAGTAATGATAGCTGCTACAGAACAGACAGGATGTCAGTTGTCATCAAAGCTACATCTTTGGCATAAAGACTTAGGTTGAGTTTTTAGATTTTTTTGTTTGTTTTTGTTGTTGTTAGCAAGACTTTGGTGAACTCCCCTTTAAAAGATTGTTTGGTTTGGGTCTCTGCATCCAGGAAAGGTATTATTACCATTTTTCAGGTGAAGCTACTGAGACAAATGATTTTGTTCAAGGTCATGTAAGGCAATACAGCCTTTTTCTCTTTATTGTACCACATTATTTTTAATGAGTTATAGCAAGTGACCCTCTGTTTATAGATAAGCAAAGGGTAGCTATAAGCCCCAGGAGCTACTTTGAGATTTTAGAGAAAATAAGAATCTAGAGAAGGCAGACTTCCTCTACTCTTGAGTCCTTCCTGCTGGCATGTGGGATCCCTGGTGCCAAGCTGAGCCCCTGGCACACGGGGGTCTGCAGCATACGCATGCTGCCTTTTGAATCAATGACTGTGAATGAAAGGACAGTTTAACAGTGAGAAAGGAAGAAAAAAGATTTGAAAGAGAAATTTTCTCAGGTAGCCTAAGAGGGTTGGATCCACTTATATGGAGGGGAACAGAGATTATTTGAGGGGATTTGGAAAATCATGGTGGGCTAGAAAAGAGGAACCTAGAGCTATTTCAAAACTGGAAATCTTAATTCCCAAATCTTTTAAGTGCCTGTGTTGGTCCTTGCGTCTTAGGTCTATGAAGTTACTTTTATAATAAGGAGATGGCATGTGTTGCTGTGTTGCTTGTAGCTCTGGGAGGGTGCAAAGAGTGCAGGCATGCCTGTGTGAGCAGGAGCTGATCTCCTAAGGCCTCAGGCAGGATGCCTGATGACAGACACGCCTCACACCTCCAGAACCGTGGGATCTTCCTGCTTTTCATGCACTCGTTAATCTAGTTAAATTCCTTGGATGATAAACAATCACATTATTGATTTTATAGGTCAGTTTTTAAGGCTGCTTTACCTAATCTTTAAGAACTAGAAGGAAACTTTTAGAAATATCTTTTCTGTCCATGTCCCAAGGTTTTGACACCTGGTTGAGACCTAGCTAATGGAAATTGTGGCTTCTTAGTTTTAATGTGTTGGAAGTTCTTCAGAGTTCCCAGGGCCTTTCATGAGTATCTCCTTAGAGCAATGATTACATTTCTATCTTACAAAAAGTGATACTGAAATAAAACAAGAAGATATATTTTGAAACACCATTTAAAGAAGGTGGAATAATTACTAATTATTAGGGAAATGCAAATCAAAACCACAATGAGATGTCACTTCATACCCATTAGGATGGCTATTATCAAAGCAACAGAAATCAGTAGATGTTAATAAGGAGGTGGAGATATTGGAACCCTATGCATTGCTGGTGGGAATGTGAAATGGTGTAGTTGCTATGGAAAACAGTATGGTGGCTCCTCAAAAAATTAAACATTCGAGTAGAATTACCATTTGATCCAACAGTTCTGCTTCTGAGTATACATATACCCAAAAGAGATGTAAACAGAGACTTGAATGGGTAATTGTACACCAGTGATCATAGTAGCATTATTCAGAATAGCCAAAAGACAGAAACAATTCAAATGGCTATTAATAGATGAATGGATAAAGAAAATGTGGTATATACCCACAATAGAATATTATTCAGCCTTAAAAAGGAGTGAAGTTCTGATACATACAAGGTGGATGAATCTTGAAAACAATATGCTAAGTGAAGAGAAGGACAAATATTGTATGGTCCCACTTATAAGAGGTACCTAGACAGTCAAATTCAAAGAAACATGGTGTAGTGGTAAGCAGGAGCTAGTGGGAAAGGGCAAGGGGGACTTATTCAGTAGGCACACAGTTTCTGTATAGGATCATGAAAAAGTTTTGAAATATTGGTGATGGTTGCATAATAGTGTGAATGTATTTAATGCCTCTAAATTTTACCCCTGAAAATGGTTAAAATGGTAAATTTTGTTATGTATATTTTGCCACAATAAAAAAGATTTGTGAAAAAAATTGTTTTAAGATACTAAAAAAGAAAATAGAGAAGGAAAATGGAACGGAAGAAGTCATGACCATTTTTTCCCAAAGATTTATAACAATCAGTAAAATGCTGACTAGTACTGGTTTGTTGATTCTCTAAGTCTTGTCAAGTAAAAAAAGCTTCTCTCTGTGCCTTTGTTTTTAAAAGAATATGTTTTAAAAGTATTAGCAAATCATATTGAACTGACAACTATCCCGCTTTCCTAGGTGGGTCTGTGTGGTACCCACAGTTGGCCAACTGACTTTGCAGAATTACCTGAGTGTTGACTCTGAAGAAATACGATGCAGAGTGGCAGCCACTGCCAGGCGGATCCCAGAATCTGCACAAGCCCAGGCATCTGCATTTTAAACTCCGAACCTGTCCAAGCAGTGTGCTTTCTTCTTAGCACTTGCGTTAATGTTTTCACCTATGTTTTCTGTTTTTATGAAGATCGGGGTGCTTTTAAAGGTTTGGGGACATCTACTGACTTGTTTCTTGTCTGCGCCTCCTGAGGCATCCCCAGCATGAATCCAGTTTTCTCTTTCCTCCCTCTGTCTAGACTCCGCCTTTAATCTGTGATCTACGAGGAGGTTGAAACCCCTCTCAGCACAGTTTACTATTTATTGGGAATACACAGAAGTCTTAGACTATGATCATGTGGCTGGCTCACATTTCACAGGAAGGAACTGGCTTAGAATATGAGCTTCTTGACTTCTGTCTATGCACAGAGCCTTGCACCCCCTTCTTTTCCTGTGCCATTTCTGAAATACCTAGGCCTTTGTTTTAAATTTATTCTGCAGGAGATTAATGTATTAATATATGCAAAATGTCTTCTTCAGAATTACTCTTAAAGTGTATTAAAAAAAAAGCCAGCCTGAAAGTACATGTTTTACTTAAGGTTCACGATATGTATGATATATATGAGGGCTGTCTGGAAAAATTCCAGCCATAAATACCTCTATTTTTCATAGTACAAGGCTGAATATTTTCTGGACGGTCCTTGTGTGACACACACACACACTCACACACATTTTTCCCCCTTTACCTTCCTCAGGTCTATTTATTTCCTGATGTAATGACTATAATGCATTTTGGTTTTGTTACTTTGATATAGATACTTATATTCAAATTGTCTTATCTTTTTGGCCCTGCTGTGCCTACATGTACCTTTTGTAAAGCTGTCAGTATGTGAAGAATATCTAAATTCTGGAGCCTTAAAGTGAAAAAGTCTTTTAAAGACAGATAATAGAAAGGCAGGAATCTTTTCTACTAATGATTCTGACACTGACGGGACTAGTCTTAACTGTTTTATATTCACACACCAAGTAATTTAGAAAACAGTCTGTTGGATATTTGCTAGAAATTCATCCTTTTCTTCATCTAACATCTTTCTTTTTTAAATTTCTTTTTGCAGTTGTCTTAGTTTTCTGCCCTCTAGGTTAATCAATCAGTGAAAATGGTACACACTGGGCACTATAGCTTTGAAAATGTGTTCAAATTATAGATCATCCATACATTTTTCTCTCAAACTGCATATACAAAAGATAGCCCCCATTAAAAAATATTTACATTCAGAGTATTATAAGACTCTCCTCCCATTATTTTTCTAGATTTAGACAAGGTAAAGATTCTGTATCATTTTAAAACTGCCCTTAGAAATTACCCATTTAAAAGGTCTCCCACAATGTACAGATATATGATTAAACATTTCTTTATTTGGTGGAAGCCCTCATATTAAGTGCAGTATCGTGCTCTGGTTGTCATTATTATGTGACTAGCGGTGCATTGTTATTCTTTGTCAGCTTGCCAGCCCTACTTTCTCTAGCTTTCTTGGCCCAGTGGATGTGTAGCTTCTTGCTGTGGGAACACCGGGGACTGCCTCTTTCCACACTGGCAGTGGTGACAACAGCAAAGCATGCAAGACCCTGGAGAAAAAGGAAGTTCATCGTACTCCTGAAGACAAGCCTACAATTCTTCTTCTTCCTTTTTTTTTCTTTTGGATCCAGAACTTATACATCACAGATTTTCAAATTTAAAACTGTAACACTTTAAAGTAAGGCAGGTTAGATTGGTTCCTTCTTGGTAGGTAGGAAGGAATAGCTAGTTTATATCCAAGTGATTTAGAAAACAGGAGCCTGCGCGGTTGTTAAGTTGGTTTTGCTGCCCTTGTATTTTTTTTAATTTTGATTTTTTTATCTCAGAACTGCTGGGGCAACATTATACCCCAACAATCATGATTGATCTTATGGGGAATGAGGCCCGGGGCTGCTGCATTGTCCCTTTTTCATTACTTAGCTCCGTTCCCTGGGGTATGCTGGGGTGACCTACTCAGGGAGCTAAGCTTCCAAATTGGTGGAGTTCAGCCCAGGAAGCACAACGCACCCCCCGCCTCCCCCCCGCCCCCCGACTGGACATTCTCCTGCTTGCCTCTCTGCTTCTCTCTTGAGTATCTTCATTCCTTCACTTTCTGCAGACTACCTTTCTTAACTCCTTGGACCATGTAGCTGAATACTTGGCTGTAGATCCATCCAAAGAGAAACTACATCTTACTCTCTTTACATCTCTTATTCTGTGGATTGGGAATCTCCTTGGTCCCCATGAGCTGCTGCAACCTTCTGAGTTCAGTTAACCATGGTGAAGGCCTGGGGGCAGCACATTGCACAAATGGCTCTCAGGAACTTGCTTTGTGGATGTGTTGAGTAGTTGGGAAGGGGAGCATTTTGTATCAGGCTATAATTTGATAGGTGTGCACTCTACTGGGTATATGAAGTACTATAGTATGCCAAGTACCTCCTCCTGGAATATCCATTTTTCCTATAGTTTTAGAAGAAACATTAATTTCTATATTAAAGCAAATGCATACATATAATGGGGACTCAAATGGAATATATGCAAGAATTGTTAAGATAACCATGAGAGAAAGTAATTTAATTTTGTATGTGGGATATGCTCCTCTGCTGTTAGGATACTTTGGTAGGATAGTTCAGGAAGCACTGAATTTCTGGCCTGTTATAGAAGACTGGAGTTGGAAATGTAACATGAAACCTCATAGTAAGTTATTGAGTGCTTTTGCTATTTTAGTTTAATGAGGCCAGAAGATATGCTGCCTAGGTATTATAGAACTGAGTATGGAATATTCCCACTGGGGTGGCAGAGCTTATTATTAATGTTGTTTCTAGAATGAGGCTGAATAATAAGATTTAGTCAGTTCTGGAGGCTACAGTGTTGTGAACAGTTAACTCATTTGTTGATTGCATGACCAACCACACAGAGTTGCTCATGACTGCTCATAGTCCGCTTCATGTATTGTGACTTTCTTTTTTTATGGGCTACAAAAACAAGATAAAACTAACCACAGTGCTTTTTCTCTGCCAGTCGAGGCCACAGCTGACGTGCTTTTCTGTGATTTAAATACCTACGTGGAAGTACTCTGGAGAGTTAGTAGAGAATTGACTTATGGGGGCTTCTACCTCTATAAGTTAATATCTTTCTGGGTTTCAAGTTCATCCAAGTTTCTTTCTTATATATTTATTCCACATATGTATGTATGTATATATAGTAACTCATATTATGGTATAATGCAGAAATCAGCATTTTTGAGACATTATTAAACTGCTCACCATGTTTACTGACATATATAGAATATAGCAGGTCCTAGAATAATGTCATTTCATTCTACGCCATTCAACACAGTTTCGTTATAACGCTGATGAGGTGCTAAGGAGTGTAACACTTGTTTATATTTACTAGCCTTATTAACCTATGGTAAAATTGGGTTCCTGATATGTTAGTTCTCAGTACCTACCCATAATGTTGAGTGAGGACTTACTGTGTGTCTAGCTAATATATAGTAATAGCATAATATGGATATTGACATTATTTGATACATTAATGTCAATATCTATATTATTTGATACCATTCCTGTGCTTATTAACTTCTTAGAATAAGAGTCTAATAATGCCTGACAGTGATGAGAATTCAAAAGCAACCAGTAGATAAACTGAGAATGCCACCTGGGTGTTTTATGAATCACCTTTCAATTTTTCCCCAAAGATAAAAATGCCTTCCCCAAAACATTAAGTAGATGCTTGAAAAAATAAAATTACTCATGGTTGCACCACCCTCATACAAGAGCTATTGGTTATTTCTAAGCAAGCAAACGACAAAAAACCCTTTGTAATAGGACTAAGGACTCCTGAATATAAAACTTTGGGGAGTACCCTGAGGATAAATTAGGGATATGGCTGTTGAGCTCAGTGCCACATGATTAGTACCTTACTGTTGCAAAGAGCTAAAAGTAAAAAACAAAAAATTTGTCTCTGGCCTTTGTTGTTTTTTGTTAATTGTTAAATTTATTGGAGTGACATAGGTTGGTAAAAATTATATAGGTTCCGGGTGTACAATTGTATAGTGCATTGTCTGTGTTGCATTATGTGTTTATCACCCAGAGTCAGTTCTTTCTTAGGTAAAAGATTAATTAAGAGTGTAATTGGGGGTTCCCTGGTGGTGTAGTGGCTAGGCTCCGACACTCTCAACGCCAAGGCCTAGGTTTGATTCCCAGCTGGGGAACTACCCACTGCCCACCCCCCCCAAAAAAAAAGAGTGTAAATTGTTTTTCAAGAGCTCCTTTCAAAGCACCACAGAAGTATATACAGCTCATTTGCTCATCAGGGTTTAAAAAGGAACAAAAATATTAGCCTCATGGTTCTTGTTAAAATTTAGTTTAAAATGAGAATTTTGCAGGGAAAATATTTGAAAACTTGGGGATATTTAAAAAGTGAAGATTATCAGGTTAAAACCCCAAGATTTTGATTTATGAGACCTGGGGCCAGGAGGCAGGAATCTATATTTTTAAAAGGCTCTTTCAGGGATTTTGGTTTGGGAATAAATATTTAGGTAAGAGGAGGAGATAAGAGGCAGAGTCATGGAATCTAAAAACAGTATATATAACAATGTACCGTATACCTTTTCTTTTTTGCTAAAAAATTGAAGAGTTTATAGTTTATTACATGTGTTGTTTTGAGGAAGTTTTTTCCTACTTAAGCAAAATAAATCTGAAGATATTGCTTCCCCCAACCCTGATTTTGCATCTACTTAGGAATTTCAGAATAAAATAACACACAGAAAATCTTATAATGGCTATTATCACATATTGAAAGAATAATCCTTTATCTGCAGAGTTAGTTGAAAGTGAAAACAAAGGCATGTATAAATGTTAATATTACTCTTAGAATTTTTGCATATAGTAATTTTAGTATTCATTTTGGGAAAAAAATTAAGCAGTGGAAATATTCATGTTCATATTTTTATAGCTAAGATTGACATTTATGCCTCAGTTGTTGAAATTTAGGCAGTTTGGGAAGTGAACTGGAATTTGGGTCCACCCAAATGTAAGTCTAGACGCACCCGTCATTTAGTCTGCATGCAGTTTACAGAAATGAAATTAAGCCAACTTTGTTTTGAAATATGTGAATCACAACAGCATTAAGACCCCAAAAGATTAATGGGCAAAGAATATGAACAGATTTTTCACAGGAGGAAATACTTACAAACACTCATGTAGAGAAAAGGTCCACTCCAAATCAAAGAAATGATGTCAAAAAAATAAGAAACTACTTTATGACTTAAATTAATACAAATATAAATAAAACACAGCTGATATTGTCTCAGAAAATGAGTATATTCTTGCATTTCTGGCAGCGCTGTTAACAGTTTAGTCTTTTGGAAATCACATTGGCAGTGGATGTAAAAACTCATACAAAATGGTCAGACCCTTTGACCTAGTCATCCCATTCCTTGGAATTTATTCTAAAAAAAAAAAAAAATAAAAAAAAATAACTTCTAAAGAAGAAATAAACTAAGAAAAAAAGTCATTTATTTTATTGTTATTTCTGATGGTAAAATTAGAAATACTGTAGATGGCCAACAGTGGAGAAATAAAATTGGAATATTTTTCTAGCTGTTTCAAATGATATTCAGAAAGTCTGTGGAAACAAAAGAAAAAGGTTTGGAAGAAAGTGTACAAGGGCTCTCCAGAAAAAATCCAGCCCTAAATGCCTCTATTTTTCATATTACATGGCTGGATACGTTCCAAACAGCCCTCGTATATACCTATATTATAATGAAATATGTAAAAAGGTCATTAAGAAATAAACACTCTTATTATGGTGTTTGCAACATATGTGAATTTTCAAACATTTAAAAAAATTTAACAATAAGTAAATGACATTTAAAAGACAGAATTATAAAGTTTGGTATACCTGGAATAATTTTCCTTCCCTTCTTAGCATAATGCAGTGAACGTGGGTGAAATAAAATATTTTTCATTTGAAATCTGAAGGACTTTACTACTTTTCTCCTTTTACTTACTTATCTTCCAAAATGAATTTTCTAGCTATCTCACTTGTCGTTTGTACTTAAATATTTTGTAACCACCCAAGCCAAGTCTTTGTGGGCTGTGAAGTCACACTGTCTGAATTTAAACCCCATTTCTACCACTTACCAGGTTAAGCCTCTGGAGAAATTATTAATTATGACCTCTCTGTGCCTCAGTTTCCTTACCTGGAAAATGAAGATTATATGGCCTCTGACTGTGGTGAGAATTAAATGATATAATGCATACAAATTGCACAATAAGGCATCGAGTATTAAAAGTACTCAACAATTAAAGCTATTATTTATACCCATATTTGAGAGGCGTTCTTGATGTCCCACCCCACTTTCTTCCTTGGTGACAGAACCCCAATTTTGTTCAGGCATCCCTTGCAATATGCCTCGCCACAGAGGGTGAATGGAGACTTCTCAATCCTATTCCTATTTGGCACAAATTGGTTTAGAAGTGGACATTTGACTTCATTCTAGTCCATGAGCCTTAATGCAAAGTCGACTGGGGGCTTCTGGTAAAGATACTACTCCCTTATGCAGAAACGAGAGCCACACATGGAGACACGCATTATGTACTCCTCTCCCTGTCCCCAGGTTTCCTGCTTTGGACACTCCTTTGCGATGTGTTCTTTGGAGCTGTTGCATCCATTTTGCGATCACAAGGTGGTGGTTGCCAACAACTAAGAATGGCAGAGTAAAAAGATGGGAAAAGCCTGGTTCTCTGATAATAACATCATGAGCCACGGAACCACCTACCTTAAGAGATTCTGTTAAGAGAGATAAACAAATGTCCACATTGCTTAAGCAAATTTTAATTGTCTCTTCCGGTATTTGCAGCTGAAAACATCCTAAGTGATAGATAAGGTAAGTTTAATTGTTATTGTTTCATGTAGTAATTTAAAAATTATGCCACTAAAAGAAATGGCTTTTCATGACTAGATTAAAATTTATGGAATAAGTAGTTAGCACTTTTCCATTAGTCTTTCACTTTATGTGTAAGACATTCATTATAGAAACAATGCCTTTAAAATTGAACCGTAGTCAATACCTGTCTTGTATATTTTGAGTTGACAAACTTCTTTGAAAGCTACTTGGATAATAAAAGTGAAAAATGTAGGTGGACTTGTATGTTTGCAGTTTTCAACGTGAAAAATATTCTCAAAATAAATACTGTATGTAGATATTTTGGTGAAAGTGAATGTAAACCTGTAACTCTACAGTGGATGATCCAGCTGTAGCCCTAATAAAATTATGGCTTGAATGTTTTGATTATCTGTTTAAAATTAACGTTACTGCAGCTGATGCAGAGATTATGTGTTCTAATGGATGTGTTTGCTGAAATTACATATCTAAAATAAATAGGAAGTTGTATTTTTCTTTTGCTCTTTCATAAAAACTTTTTACATCCCAGTGCACTGTTTGAATAAAAGTATGCTGGTGGCCATCAGATACTCCCACACATAGAGCAAAATTAGGAAGTTTTTTTCTTTTTCATAATGTGAATCTTGACCTATTTTAAGAAGATTAAATTGATTAAAAAATACTTGTCTAAGGTGTTTTTTGGTGGGATTTTCAAAATCAAGTGAGCTTAATACCACATTTTTCTTACCTAATTATAGAATTTTGAAGAATAATAAGCTCTTTCTCCAATCATAGCTAAAAATGTTAGTTCTCCCAGAGCAAATTTTTACTCAAATTTAGCACTGCCATCTTCATTCCTCAAAGTTTAGGTACTTTGGTACTTCTTTCCACGTGGACACCACTTGCTGCTCC
Organism: Lyroderma lyra; assembly: GCA_004026885.1. Lineage (NCBI taxonomy): Eukaryota > Metazoa > Chordata > Mammalia > Chiroptera > Megadermatidae > Lyroderma > Lyroderma lyra. Next base: position 254,747 of record PVJL010001124.1, on the reverse strand, counting down.
TGCTTGGAGTCCCTCCTCTGCTCCCCAGAGATCTTTCTTAATCTGTAGCAAAGATCTGCTCCCACAGTGTTCTGTCATTGCAAGTTGGTCCCTGCATTAGGGTTCTCTAGAACGAACCAATAGAATATAATTTAGTTTATACATACAGATATAACTTATGTGAACCAGTTCCTCATAATAAATTACATACTGTATTAGAAGGAATTGGTTCAAATGATTGGGTGGGGAAGCTGGGAAGTCCACAGCCTGCAGTGTGGGTGGCAGGCTAGAGACCCAGCAGACCTGATCGGGCTCTCACTGGAATTGGTGTGGTTCCCGTCCCAAGGCAGTCTGCTGGAGAACCCCCACTTGCTCAGGGAGGTTGGTCTTTTTGTTCTTTTCAGACCTTCAACTGACTGAATGAGACCCACTGACATTACCCAAAGTTAATCCATTTAATTGATGGTGAGGACGAAGCTCTCTCCAGAACCATTGCTTACTGTGGACAGTTGACAGGCCGAGTGTCTTAACCCACAGAAACATAGGTCAAGGCCCTGCTGCCAGCCCTTTCCCAAATCATGCCTTCACTCCTCAGCTTGGACTTTTGGTGAGTTAGGCAGAATCTTTCTTTACCATGGAAGAGGCTGCATCTGTGGGGAAGCGTCTGTGAGAAAATAACTGTTCTTCACAGCTGGAACCCCAGGGTTGGACTTGGAGAGAGGAGAATTGGGTATCTGTCTTCACTCTGTTGTGTTATTTTGTGTATGTTGGTCATCATCTTTGCACATCAGTTTCCTTATCAGCCAAATGGAGACAGTAATAAGGCCTCAAAACCTTGCTGTGAGGATTGTGTCAGAGGTTATGCGTGATTTGTCTCCTGTAAAGCACTATATGAAGGAAGGTTGGGATTTTACTTTATCCTACTTGCTGCCATTGGAGAAAACCCAATTTATATAGAACACTCGATTTTGCTCTAGGTACCCAGGACTTCTGCCAATATGATTTCCTTATGATAGATTTGCCAAATATTCTTTCAAGGAGCAAAAGGGTATAATTGTAAGGCATTTGTTTCCTGGATTTGAGAGCCGTATTTCAACAACCTATACCTAGCTACTCACCCTCCGATCCCCCACCCCCACCCCCAGCCCCCGCCCCAGTGTGGCTTATAACATGTATGGGATGCAGGTCGGTTAGTGCTGGCTTGCTTGGAAGCCCTTGCTGACAGTAAGGAGATGAATAATTAACCTAACAAGTTCTTGTATGATTTCTTTGTTGCCTGGTGTCATGTTCAGAGATTAGACTTCCTGGGCAGAAGCTGAAACAATTTTTTTCCTATGGCATTGAAATTAAAGCTCATGCTTGAATGAAATAAGAACTGACTGTTCATTCATTAGCTTGGACATTCATCCATTCAATACATACTTAGGGTGAGAACTGCATTGTGAACAACGCTGTGCCAGGTAGTAAGAAAGGAACAAAAGGGAAGAGAGAAAAGGAGATTGGAAAGATAAGAGTTATTTGATTGCTAGACTGGAGAGTTTGGGTTTTATTCTGTTGATGTTAAAACGTGGGAGTTGTGAGCATTGAGCTTGCTGGGAGTTGAACCACCTGGGTTCCAATTTTGGCTCTGCTACTTCCTAGCTGTATAATCTTGGACAAATTACTAAACCACTTTGTGCCTCAGTTTCTTCATCTATGAAATGCAAAGAATGATAGTATTGTACATGTCTTATGGCATTGTAATGAGGATGAAATGAGAGAGTGCTTGACTGCTGTAGGTGTTTGAGTTGTAGAAAATTCGTGTCCGGGAACCAATCTGGCAGCAACATGAGGGTAAGGTGGTTATAATGGAGAAAGGCTGCAAAGAGAGGTGGTTGGGGAGATGGTTGCAGTATAAGCAGGCTGCTTGGCAGCACCAGGGTCCTGGGAATTCAAGTCCCCTTTGTAGGAGTGGCTGAGCTGAATAATTTAACCATGCAGGGCTCATTTATGGCAGTGCCTACTTACTCATGGGCTTATAGATGGACTCTCTTCTTTGGCCCCATCTCCTTCTATTTCCTTCATCAAAGCCTTCATCAGGCTTCATGTGACCCTATCATGCTAACATTCCTGATGTCATTTTCAGGGTCAGGGACAGAAGACAGCATTAGGGATGGAGCACTGGGAGAGTATTCAAAATGCTCATGCCTTGCTCTTACCCCCTTTTTTCTATCTGTTTTCTACTTTTACTTCAATCAGATAAAAAGAGGTTACATGATATCTCAGCACTATATTAGGGACTGTATTTTATCTTGCTTGCCTTCTGGATTTTTAAAATGTTTCTGGAAGAATGTAGCACAACTTTGATTTGATCAGCCTCACTTCACTTCCCTTTCCTTTTATTTTTACCTGAATGTACAGATCTTCCAGTGTCCTTAGGAATCTCAGTCAGCTGTGATAGCCCCAGCTGACTACTGACCTAGAGATAAGGAGTTGTGGCCTCATGGTGATTCTCATGTGATCATCAGGCAGTTTCTACCATTATAAGGAAAAAATAACCCCACAAACAGCTTTGCTGTCAAGCCTCTTCCTCCCCTTTTACCGGATGAAAACTGTAGTAAGTGGCCTTTTTGTTTTGTAAGAGAAATGAGCACCCTTGAGTTTATCTGCTTTGTATATTGAAATTTTCATATATTTTCTGACAACAAGTAGCAGATGTATATACCTTCAAGACTGGCTACCTGGAGAGTCACCCAGTTATCCATGTGTTTTTACCATGAGTGAAGTGATAGATCATGTTGATAGAGGAAGAGGATGATAGCTAAAGAGAAAATGACCATTACTGCTGGAGAAGTAGAGTTGAGTCTTTAAGAAAAAAAATGGTCAGTGGTTATCTAGGGGCAAGGGGGAAGAGGGTATGGGAGGAGGGAGGGGGTGGGAAAGGAGGGAGGGGGAGCCAAATATATGGCGATAGAAAGAGAACTCACACTGGGTGGTGAACACATAATGCAACACATAGATGATGCTCTGTACAATTGTGCATCTGGGACCTATGTAATTCTTGCTAACCCCAATAAGTCTAACAATAAAAAACATATATTAAAAAAAATTGTCAGACCATAGCTTGGGATTGGTTAGATTTGTTTGAGGTAGAGAGTGAATAGTAAGTTGTCTTTGTAAGTGTCATTTTCCCACCTTCCATTTTCCTATCTCCCCAGCAATGCTTTCAACTTACATATGAAACATACGTGGTATTCTCATCTAACTCTATCCCAACATGTGCTTGGTGACAATGAATAAAAATGATTATTAGCAAATATGATTAGAAACCCTATAAATGGATGATTCTTCAAGAAGACAGAGGAATAAACAAAAGTTATTGCCTGCTGCATATACGAGGGCTGTCCAGAAAAAGTCCAGCCATAAATGCCTCTATTTTTATTTCTTTTTTACTGTTAAATTTATTGGGGTGACATTGATTAGTAAAAGTTACATAGGTTCTAGGTGTACAATTCCATAGTACATTATCTATGTATGCTCACCACCCAGAGTCAGTCCCCTTTCCATCACCACATAGTTGACTCTCCCTCATGCTTCTCCCATCCCCCTCCTTCTTTGCCCTCAGATAACCACTAAACTGTTGACTGTGTCCATGAGTTTTTGTTTCTTTGTTGCTTTCAGTTTTATATTCCACCTATGAGTGAGGTCATATGTTCTTGATTTTTTCTGTCTGGCTTATTTCACTAAGCATGATGATCTCCAGGTCCATCCATTTTGTTGTAAATGGCAATATTTCATCTTTTCTTAGAGCTGAGTAATATTCCATTGTGTATATGTACCACCGCTTCTTTATCCAGTCATCTGTCGCAGGGCACTTTGGTTGTTTACATGACTTGGACGCCATGGACAGTGCTGTGATGAACATTGGGGTACATATATCTTTGGGGACTAAAATTTTAAAATTTTTTGGGTAGATACTCGGAAGGGGGATTGCTGGGTCGTATGGTAACAACAGTTCTTCATTTCTTGATATTACATGGCTGGATGCTTTCCGGACAGCCTTCCAATACAGAGACCAATACAGAGACTGATACATTCTTCTCGTTTGCTAAATCATTAAGAGACTAGGAAGTGACTTTTCTCTATTGCCATTGTATTTCATGATGTGTAAATGCATTCCAATTTTCCCATTATGCCATGGGTAGTTGCTTAAGGGAGTCTTGTCCAAGCAGTTAGAAAGTCACTCTACTTTCTGTGTTGCTGCTGGCATGGGCTAATAAGAAACTTGAAACTTTAATACCAGCTGCTTCCTTTTTCATTTATAGCCACTGAAGTTGGTTTCAATTTGTTTGTACTTTTGAGGTGTGGCTCCTGATATGTGGGGAATATTTGGTTATTTTGATATTTTTGTCTTGGAACATCATGGTGATGACTGCTAACTTTTATACATAGGTCATCTCGTGTCTATGTTTGTGGGTAACAACAATAATTCTGTGTTTATTAGTAATGCTATTTTATTTCTTAACTCTCTTGTTTTGGACCTTAAATCTTTCTTATGTACTCTTTGTATATTTTCTTTGCCTTCACTTATGTTTTAATATGTTAGTTTTGGGAAAGTCCCAACTAACTTTGTTGATTCAATCAATACAACATTTAGAGTTCAGGCCCAAGTTTCTCTTACTTATAAAACAATTTTTTTTTTCTATCTTAAAATAAAGCTGTGGTACTGAATTTCTTATTTTTTAGTCTCTCTAAGAGCTCTTTTAAGTTGGTCTTAAAGTCTTCGTTGATGCTACTGGCTGGAATAGTGACATCTTAAGACAAATTCAGCAGTGTGAACTAGTAATATGTTGCATATTTGGTGAGCGTATGTGTACAGTAAATACTAAAAAATGATAGATGTAGTTTGCTTTTGTCTTGCTTTGGTTTGATTTGTGGAAATTTATTCCTCTAAATAAAGAGCTTTTCTAATATAGTATTATGGGTCCACTTTAGTCATTAGAATTCTTGCTCAGTGAGATTAGAGGAAATCTTAACACTTTCTAGAAAAACTGTTTCAGGAGAGCTGTAATTATAGCAGGGCAATATAATTTTCTTAAGCAAATAAGTTTGCCGTTTATTTGGCTAGTTACAAAATTTAAGCCTCTTTACTTAGGTCTTGAAGCAAAGGAGCTTGTATCAGTATATTGTGGCCCTTACATTTGGCTGTGGTTAGCCTAGCAGACTGAGAAGTCTGACAGTGGGGCTTTCAATTGATGTGAATTCCCTGTGTCTCTTCCCTCTGAGTTATAGAGAGACTACTGAGATTTTCTGGTTTCACCTTGGGTGTTGAGGTAAATAGAAGCATGTCCTTTGCCTCTATTCATAGGTGAATCAAGTCCCAAACTCTGCCTAGATTAGAGTGTCCTATTGACTAGTCTAGGTCTTTCCCCCATTTCAAAGGAAGGGGGGCATTGTCAGAATTGTCTGAGAATATTTTGTGGGGAGAACAACCTGGTGGAGTTAAAAGTGTTCTTTTGTTCATGGTGAACCTGGAGAGGTGGCTTTGCTAGTTTAACCTAGTCACTGTGGTTGTAATTGGGGACATAAATGCCTTAGCATGGAAGTGGTCTGTAGACTTACTAGAGATGGACTTTGATGCCTGACTCTTTCTGTCTCTTTTGAGAAACCTGTTATAACTGGAAACATAGGAAGCTTTAGGATCAAGCCTATTGGACATTTTTTTCCTTTGGCCAGAATTAGAATTTGATTTTACTTTTTGGGATAGTCCAAGTTACTGTGATTATTAAACTGGAAATTATGTAAGACAAAGCAACACATTATATCATAAAATATTTGCTACATAGATGTTATAACTTTAGATATTCTATGCTAATTATTTTCTTTATTATTGTATAAATAATATTAAATTTATTGAGATAGTTAGCTACTAAAATAACTGGTCATGAAGAAGGATCTTGGAATTCTCCAAGAATAATCAGCACTTTGCTAGGCACATAATAGGCATTCAATAAACTGACTAAAGAATGGATGATTACGGTTACATAAGGGTCTATTGATAAAGTTTTATTTACAAAGCACCCCAGTAAACTTTTATATGCAGGGTGTTATTAAAAGATAAACCTAGAAGTTAAACCTAAAAGGAGATCTTTTAAATGATCACAGGGAAAAAGCACAATAGTGTAAATATGTATTTTTAAGATTAATATTGTACAAGTATCTTTATTATGTTTGCAGGCTTAAGTTTATTTATTAGTTGTGGGAAAAATCTTTAAAAAGGTTATTTTCCTCTTTCAGGCCTCCAGCAATATGCAGTAAATCATCAAAATAAATTTTCCTTTTTATTACTTATGTTAGTATTAGAACCTGGGATACTGGAGGCACACAATAAATCTTAAAGAATCATAAGCACATCTATCTTATAGGAATGAAAATCTCACCTTCAGTTAGTTACTTCTGATATTTAAAAGTATTAAAATAATAAATTCAAATATATTTCTTATCATCTGTAACTTTTTTCAGATTATAAAAGCAATATAAATTCATTATAAAGAATATGGAAATATACAGAGAAAATTACTGATAAACTTCAGTACCCAAAGATAGCTTTGTTTAAATTTGATATATTTCTGTCCACTCCAGCATTTTGCCATGTATAGTCTACAGAGCACTTGTCATATATGATGCTCTGGTGAACAAGGGTTTACGTAGAAAATTTTTCTACTGTGCTACTTTTTGAAGACCCATAATGCATATTGGCAATTTCAAAGGCTCTGGGAAAGTCTGCAAGAAAAAAAGTTTTTTTATTTTCATTTTTAAAAATCAGTGTTGCCCCAAGTTATTTGACTACCATCCCCCCTATGTGTGTGTATGTGCATATGTCAGTGTATACACATGTGTACAATACCTTTTAGCTTACTCACATTTTGACAAATGTATTTCTAGTTTCCTTTTCTCCTTTTGAAACGTTAGTTTTTCTGAGAGTCTGCTCTGGCTATGGGAAATTCCCCTTTGATTTTTTCAAGCCTGATCTCTTGGTACACCTCAGAAAGAGGACCAAAATTCAGAAAAATAAAATTTTCCATGGAAAGGAAATCTTCAAATGCATGATGATTGTGGGCTACTTAACAAGATTTTGCATACCTGCAGTCCAAAAATCAAATTTATTCATGGTCAGTGCTACTCTAAGGCTTTGCCAGCTGTGGATTAGATATCTGCTGAGAGCTGATGGAAAGGCCTTTGATCACAGACTGGCTTGTTGTAGAATCTCCTGACTGCTAAGAGCAGATGATTACTTTTAAGAGAGGATGGGTATGTGTTGTGGGGGTGGTGGTGGAGAGCAGGCCATAAAATTGTGAGATTTGGTCATTATGTAGTATACCGTGTACTCGGATCTGTCTTCCTGAGATGACTTTTATCCACAGTAAAACATTACCACATGCTGCTGTGGTTAATCAAAAAACTTGCTTCAAGACTGCTGTAGCCACACTAAATCTAAACTGGGCACAAAGCTTTGCCACCCTCAGGGAAAGACTTGCTAGAAACAAGTGAGGTAGCATCTGCAATGATTTTGTGGAGGTTTCCTTTATGCTTCTAGTAACTGTCACTAGTGTCACTATGTTGCTGTTTTTAGAACGGCTTCAGGGATTCCCAGTTTGCTTCTTGCTTAGTTCTTCCTCTTAATTTCTGAAGTGCCAGGAGCTTAGTGGTTGAAATATGAACAACTCTCTTTTTTTTCCAAGAAAGATATCAATGTGCTTTGACCTACCGTCTGCATATATATTGCTATGTAAGTTTCCTGCTATAATTAATAATTCAACCTTTGGTATTTTAGGAAACATAGAAACCATATGACTCAAAATAAGGACGTGTATTTGAGAGATTCACAGAATAATGAAAAGCCCTTTATCTGACTGAAAATCCACATTGAAGCCATTTGAGAGGTATCAGACTGGTTGCATTTGGTTTTTATGATAAGTGTTCATCTGGTCACATTTTCATCTCTGTTGAGGGCCTGAAATTCATCAAGATATCGAAACTCCCAAAGACTGGTTACTAAAGCAAGGGAAATGTGTAGTAGAGCTGGTTGATAATATAGAATGTGAAACTTAATTGACTTTCTGACGGTGTCAGAAATGGTGCAGAATTTTATGGAGATAGAAAATGAAATCAAAGCAAAAGTAAAATCACATTTCAGAACTCATGTGATGATGACAGTTTGTTATCTTACATGAATACTTAACTTGTTTGTTCATGTCAATACTCAAATGAGGTTTCCTTCTCCCACTTGGTCAGTTTTACTTGCATAGATAATGTCCACTTGTGGAGAGACCTGCTGTTAGCAGGAGCAGCAAACTAGTTCCCCTCAAATATTTTTTCAATCACAGCAGAAACTGCTGGTTGTCACCCAATAATATTCAGCCTTCCTTTCTTTATAAGTAATGTAAGCGTCTCCTGGAATAAAGACTGTGTTTTCTAGCTTCCCTTGTTGCTAGGTATGGCTGTGTAACTACATTCTGATGGAAGGACTTAAGTGTGAAATTTTCAGAAAGGGGGAACATCACTCTTCTTTACCCTCTTTTTTCTTCCTGATGCCTGGAATTGGATGGGATGGCGGGACTTGAGCAGCCATGGTGTATCATGAAATAGAAGCATGAAATAGAGGCTGAGGTGCATTTTGCAGTGAGACAGATAGAGCCTGGGTCCTTAGCAGTAGAACACCATGCCTGTCCTGGAAACTTCCTATTTAGACCTTATTTATAATGAGGGAGAAATAGGCATCTATCTTGTTTAAGTCACTGCTATTTGGGATTTTCTGTACTATGCTACTGTGTTGCCTTACAACTGCCAAACCGTCTGTCCCCCCATGCATTCCCTATGACTTCCTAAGACAGGAGCTAAGTGTGGAGGCCACGGGGGCATAGAATACCTCACATTACCCTGTATGGCCCTGGGGGATGGCTGATTAGTCAATGACGGGTAAGATTCTTCAAGGGAGGAACAGCCTAAGACAAGCACAGTCACATAGGGGCCATCAGGAGAGCTTGGGCTCTACAGAGGTGAGGCACAGCCCCTCACTCCTTCTGAGGTTGATCATCAACCCCCTGGCTGCCTGCCTTGTGTCCCAAGCTGCTCCCAAGGTGACGTGAAAGAACAGTATTCGGTCATATGCCAACAGGAATGATTTAAGTGCTTAGTCAACCCCCTGGGGTGATTTCAGTACACTGAGTCCTTGGGGCTAAATGTTCTTATAGAAATACAATGCATGTTGAATCACAGAGGGGACTTTCGGGGGAAGAAGGCAGTCCCCTAGGCAACATTAAGCTCAGACATTAGAATAATCAGTTTCACTTCCTTGTATGCCCACCAATAAAAGTTACACGGTGGCTCGATTCGGGGTTTTTTTCAGTCCATGAGGCTGGAGCCCCTGGCCCCGCTTGAAACTTATTTTTGACTGCTGTATTTACCACCCTTTTCGTTCACCCACTGCCTGTGTCGTAGTGAACCCAATCCTTCTGTCATATGCGATCCTGAGGGCCAGGCCTTTGTCAGGATCATGATTGTAGCACAGACCAAGATAAACCTAATTCTCCAAGAAGAATCAACTTAATATGCTGAGCCAGTTGATTCGGCAGTTGTCAGAACAGACTCCTTATCCTCTTCACTGCATCCTTATTTGGTCTGACCACTTACTGTGGTAGGGTGTCAGGACACGACAGGGCTTGCTTACTAATTCACTGAGCAAAATAATTGAGTGTCTATTATATGCCAGGCATTGTATTAAGCTCTGAGAATCCAGTGAGAGCAAAACAGCCATAGTCTATGTCTGCACAGGGCTTACAGTCTGATGTGGAAAATAGATATTAATCAAATAACCACACAGTTATGTGACTGCAAACTGGTAAATGCTCTGAAGGAAAAGCACAGGCAGCCACAAGAACCTACGTAATGGGGGACTCTCATCTGGACTCAGGGTGAGATGGGGACGGGTAGTCAGGGAAGGCTGGCCAAGGGCTTTGAATTGAGATCTGAAAGATAAATTGGATTTAACTAGGTGACTGTGCATAGGATGTTCTAGACAGAGGGACTTGTCTGTGTAAAAGCAGTGAGGATGGGCAGAGCTGGTGAACTTGGGGAGCGAAGAGGAAGCCACACATTACTGCTCATTACAGGTGCACAATAAACAAAGAAAGTGATGGGAAAAAACTAAGCTTATTTGGCAAGGAGGTCATTTTTATAAGGGATTAAACATTATTTTTTAGTTCAAAACAATTTCGAGAATCTTGATCATTAAATTCCAAGTGTATCACAAAATAGATAAAACAATCAGACCTTTTGTATCTTTGGGAGTGATGTCCTAGGGTATCTAGTTAAACTCCAGGATTTTCTGTGTGATTCCCCTTTTGCAGTGATTTACATATTGAATATCAGCTGTCATTTAGATGTTTGCACAGATGGGCAGTGGGCACAAATGAGGCCAGCATTAAAGATATCACACAAATTGAAGCTTCTGGTGAGAACATTAATGCTGTGAAATATTTTTAATGTGCTCATGTTTCCTTAAGTAGAGCCTCTTCCTTAAAAAAAAAAAAAGTTTAGCAGAGTAGCTTGAACTCAAGTGAGTTAGTGACTTTCACTTTTTGAAAAAAAAAAAAAAAAAGTATTGCTGAAATGCTGCCTTTTAAGTTAATGCTACTGAAAGTAAAAACAGCAGAGGCAGGAGTATATTTGTTTTCCAAACAGATTTTATTATAGATTGGCTAGTTCTTAGAAAAGATGATTTAATAATTGATTCTTTCTTTGTTTTGAACAAATGTAGTATTTTATGTCTTTCTTTTAAGCATAGTAACTAGTACTGATATATTCAAGGGGACATTACTATATGAGAACAGAGGTCTATTCTTAGAGGAAAAAAAATAATACAGTTAGCTATTATACAAGACCCACAATTGATGGCAAGTGACCTAGAGGAGTCGTGTTTGCTCTAAAAATGAGTCTGTTGCTGCCTCTCATCAGCTCTGTTCTATGCGATTGCCATTCTCTGTTGCTGCTAAGGGCATCAAAGGACACTTTGTTTCATGTGTTTTCTCAGTTTCTAACGAAAAACAGATAGCAATGTTTTGCCTCTCCCATTTTCTCCGTAATATTTCCGAATGCTGATTTCCCTTGCTGCCTCTGTACCAAAGGTAAAATAGCATTCAGACAGTCCTGCCCATTCTGTGCTCTGAACAAAGCTGGAAGTGATGTGGTACAGTGATTCTTTTTTTCTCAGTAGCTACTGTAAAATTTCTTTCTTTTCCTTCCATACTTTCTTCCTTCCTTCCCTCTTTTTTTGTTTGTGATTTATTGTAGGGACCTTGGCATTTTGGGGCTTGGATTGAGATTATCTTTATGATAAATGGAGAATGAAAATTGAAACTTATTCAAGGGCTCCATAATAAGGATAAATAGGCCACACTTCTAGCCGTAGAGTTGAAAGAAACTACCAGGCTCTCTAGACCAAGTCAAGCCTGAACATTATAGGAATAAGTGAAAATAAGAAATAGTTTATAATACCCTCTTCTTTTTTATTGACGTGTAGAAATATAGTACTTTATATGTTCCCTCTCTTATTTATTTATTTATTTATTTATTTTTATGAGTCCAGGCTCTGCCATTGACTAGGTGGGGAGGTAGGTTTAGGACACCTGTAAATTGGAGTGGGTTGTTCAGACACATGTGTCTTCTTAACCTGGTCTTAACTTCGGCACACAGATGCTTAGTGATGGTTTTTGAATGTATTTATACATAGACTTCAGGAGAAAAAAATGTCCCCAGCTTAAGTTCTGATCCCTCCAGGAAGGCTTTGCAGAGAAGTCCTTTGCAGCCTATTTGGCCTGCAGAAGGGGTGGGGGCTGGGGGAGTCTGGAGATATTTTGGGGTCTGTATTGAGAGGTATCTATTGGGTTTTTTTTTCTTGGAGCATTATGTTCTCTGGTTCTATTTTTGCCATATGTGCAGTTATACCCAGATTCATTTGTCCTGGTGTCTCTTCCAGTCAGAATTACTGTTTTTATGGTAATATAATAAAAAGCCCTCATCAGTTGACTCCTTGTTTTGAGCTGTCACTGCAGTACTGAAGGCCCTATTCAGGATGACTTTTTGATGTTACTGCCCTTAATTTATTGCCACTGACAACTCCTCCTAGAACACTTATTGCCTGAGCAGTTCATTTGCTCACCTAATCATGGACTGACTACTTTGCATTGTTAATTCATATAAACCTTATCTCCCCAGTTGTTTTATAGTTTCTGGAAGGCAGAGGTTGGATCTTATGCTACTTTTGAGCCTCTTTCAGCACATAGTTGGCAATCACCAAATATTTGAATTTGGAATTCCAAGTGAAGATTTACTCTTGCAGAAGATTCTGACAATATCATTCTATTTAGTTGTTGTTTTTTTAATAAACCCCAAGACCAGCTGGGTTGACAATTTCTCATAGCACCTTGAGATTTTCACATGTATCCCTTCTTTCTTTGGTCTTAGCAGTGTGTGTGTGTGTGTGTGTGTGTGTGTGTGTGTGTGTGTAATGCTTAACTTAACAGAAAACCTCTAAGTAGAGGTCTATTCTGCAGGTAAAACATAGGACCAATTGAACTAATGCTATTAACACTGCAGAAGGAATGCGTTTTAAAGGTTTAGCCTTGAGACTAGACTGCTAAGCTTCTCTTTAGCCTCTTCTTAAAAGGGCTCTATTGAGTTCACTCTATTTTCAAAAAAGCCGTCTACTTCTTATCACTGGGACGCAAGGGATATTAAAGAAAACTTTCCTGGAAGTAGGTTTCAGATGAAATAGAGAGAAGCAATCAAAAGAAGGCCCATTTTCCAGCCTTCCTTCTAGATGTGTGGGGACAGGTGACTGAGTTCTGGCCAATGGAATGTGGCCACTTCTGAGCTCATGCCTGAAAAACATCCCACATGATCCTTCCCCTTGTCTCTCCTGGTTTGTTGACTGTATGCACAGGCTGCAGAAGAGCACCCTGAGGCCCTGGGAGATGATGCAGCCACTGGAGGAAGAGGTCCAAGAGACCCTGAATGGCTACATGGAGTCCATTCCTCTCCTGGTCTGCAATGGACTGTAACATGAGAAAGAAATAAACTCTTACTCTGCTATACCACTGAGACTGAGGGGATGTTTAGTATAGTAGTTAGCTTTCTTGATTAATATACTCTCTCTGCTCCCTCCTTTCTATTGGGTACATGCCACATGTCATAAAAATATTAATGTTACTTCTCTTTGAATACTCTGGTGACCTGCACATGCCATAATGTAGGATACACCCCTATCATAGCAGTCTCTATGATACAATTAATTATATACTTTCCTAGCTTACATTATTTTCCTTCTCAAAATCTTCCTTGGAAGGGATGAGTGTTTGGATCTGTCTTTAGCTGACTTTGAGATGACTGGGACCCAGTCACGGAATAAGAAGGTCCAGTTACAATCCAAGCAGAAAATTTCTTCCTGAATGCTGAGTTCATAGTAGCTTTATTCCCCACACAGTTTAAATGGTGACATCCTTAAGGCAAAGGAAGAAAGAGGACAGTCAATCCTTTTGTTTAATTTTGGCAAGGCTGTGGGTTATGGTGCTCTGGGGAAATGCAATCACAGATGTATCAACCTTTTAAAAAATTCTTGGCCGTCTAACCTTTAAGTCATAAACCTAAACAAGACAGTGCATCCTTGAGGAAAGCTTGTGTTGGCTACATTTGACACCTTCCAAGTTCATCCTTCCATCTTTGCTTGTGAAATCCAAGTTCGGTGTAGTTTATTTTAATCAGTATTTGTTTTCTAGATTATTTGAATGTGTTGTGATTTTCAGCATGTTAGACAGTTTCATGATTGGCTTAGCCATCACTGTACTGGATTTTATTTGCTGCCAAGTTATGGATCAGCATAAGGGAGTTTGTCTTTTCCAATTCTACAGTGATAACGTTGCACCTGTGCTTGAGAGGCAGCTAGCAATGTGGTAAAGAACATAGACTCTGGCATTTTACTTTTTGTGTGACCTTGCAGCAAGTGGCTTAACTTCACTGTGCCTTGCTTTCAGAAACAATAATTGTACCCACTTTACAGAGCCATTGTGAGAACCAAAAGGGTTTGTTTATATATGCACTTTAGGTACATGCCTGGAACAATGTAAGTTCTTTATAAACATCATCAGTACTGCTAAATGCCAAGCTCTTTGTTTTCATGTATCTTAATTACATCGTATTCAAAAGGCGAAACCAGTTATCATTATTTAATTTATTGTCTTTTAACCTCCTGTGTGCTTTTTAAGGACTTAATTAGCTAGAGTTATTATAACTCATTTTGGGGAAAATTTTCCATTTTTATATATACATAAATAGGGAAACTATGAAAGACCATACTAAAATGTTAATAGTATCATCTCTGGGAAGTTTGATTATGAATGATCTTAATTCATTTAAAATGTTCTCCTTTGTTCTGAGTATCTGCCCAGGAACCTCTATTAAAATTTTGTTTTAATGAACAAGGAACTCAACTAATATTTTTGACATTTCCAAAGAGAATGTTACTTGTATTATATTTACATGTGAGTACGTATTTCACATGTTATATGAAATCTTACATTAAGTGAATGTTTTTTGCCTTAACTGTGTTGTTATTTTCCTCCTATGTTTTTCTTTATTGGAATGAAAGCATTGATAGAAATGGTGACACACATAGCCTATCCCATAGACTTCTAGAAAACAGCTGCACATTTCATGTAATTTCTCTTCAAGTGGCTTTTGTTCTGTTTATTTTCTTTGCTCATTATGTCTGAAAATTTTGGTAATTAGCTGGATTCCTGTGAGACACACTGATTTAGCTATAGGATCAACTATCTATAGGACATGGACCTAATACTAAGGCCGCAGACACTTCTTGCTTTTACCTTGAAAAACACACTTAACATCTGGGGCCCCTAAGAAGCTGAGTGATACAGCTGTGACTGACATAAGAGAGGGGTTATCTAGAACCTTCAGTCTACTGGATATTACTCAAAGCCTGGAAAGAATTGGACCTCTTTTTTTTTTTTTTTTTTTTGCTTTTTGGTATGTGGGGAGCTCCCTGACTGGGAATCGAACCCAGGCTGCAGCACTGACAGCACCGAAGCCTTAAACCACTACACCACCAGGGACTCCCAGAAATCTTTCGATGAGAAAGGGAAGAGTTTGTAAATGTGACCTTCAGCAATATTTCTGGTTCTGTCAAAACGGAGAGCTGGTAACTCAAGTAGAGTAATGATGACCATCTACTGAAGGCTTCCTGTGTGCCATCACTTTACCCATCTGTTCCCTAGTCTTCACCACAACTCTGTGAGGTAGGGGAAGAAGTGACAGTAATAATAATTACAACAATAGTAACCAACAACTAACATTTGTTGAGCGCTTACCATGTGCCAGCCACTGAGCTAAGCTCTTTACATGGTTATCTCTTGTCAACCTCATCAAACCTCCAAGAGGGCATGCCCTTACAACCCTCACTGTGTAGGCGAGGACATTAAGGCCCTGAGAGATAACTCGACAGAGCTAAGATTTGACACCAGATCTGTCCGGCTCAGGAGTCCCGGTTGTTCACCATGATATAATATTGAATATTCTATAGTTCAGTCATTTTTTTAAAAAGGAATTTAGTAATCCTGAATGTCTTCACTTTTAATCTGGTAAATTTCTTTTCATCTCTGTTGTTCTTCCTAGTAATGTTACATTTATGTGCTATTTTGTAAGGATGTTTTTATATAAATTATCTGTCTATTTGGTTTTCAAAAACCAACCCACGGAGCAGTCAGGAAAGGTGTTATTGTGGCTTTGCTTATAAGGAAAAGGAAGCCCTGAGAAGGGGACTTGCCCCAACATATGTGGCCAGTGAGTGGCAGGAGTGGGACTGGAATGAGGTCTTTGGACTCTTGGCCTAGTTCTCCTTCAGCTCTCTGTGGTTCAGACACCTCATCCTCACAGGTTGTCTGTCTTTTTCTTCTTGCCCCAAGAGGATTACTTTTTATTAAGACAAAAAAACAATGTCTTGGTTATTTACAATAATTTAGCAGGATTGGGACATATACATGGGATTGGCCAGGAGCTTCCGCACCTTAAGTTGTGTGGGTCAGGAGGTGTTCGCTAAATCCCGGGTGGGTTAATTGTGCTTATCCCCTTCCAGAATCTTGGAAAGGGGCCAGCAGTGGCAACATGACACCCAGTCCTTGAGGAGCTTGGCCCGTTTCCAGCTCCCTGCACTTTGTCTGCAGCCCCATGTGCAGCCAGCTCTCC
Organism: Lyroderma lyra; assembly: GCA_004026885.1. Lineage (NCBI taxonomy): Eukaryota > Metazoa > Chordata > Mammalia > Chiroptera > Megadermatidae > Lyroderma > Lyroderma lyra. The sequence goes on along the minus strand of PVJL010001124.1, from coordinate 238,475 downwards.
CTGAAAGCACAGCTTCAGACCACCCGTCAGCAAATGATGCCTTATTCAAGAAGTTGCCCTGAAGACATTTCTTTATATGAAAGCTTTTAGTTCATCACTAAGCTAGAAATTCAATTTACCACCGAATGAAAGTTTTTTAGAAGAGGCTGTTATTATTTCTTTTAAAGAGACGTATCAGAGGACGGGGGTTGGCAGAAGCAATAAAGAAAACCATTCATATAGATTGGGAATTAGGCTGCTGTTTGCTGGTGAAGATGGTGGGAGGTGGTGCTTTCTACCTCACAGGATGATGTAGTTATAACAGCAACAAACTGCTGGGCCTAAAGGCAGCAGTGAGACAGACTGTTTGTGGAGCTCGTCTCTGGTGGCTCTCAGGAACTGGGTCCAAATTGTGGTCCCTTTTTGGAATCAGATTCTGACATCTAATTTCATAAGGCGAAATGGGGTTATGAAAGAAGGTAATATAGTACAGAAGAAAGAATCTGAAGATGTGGGCTCTAAGCCCAGCTATGTGACTAATTATCTGTGTGACTTTAGGAATGTCACTTAACAGCTCTGGACCTCAGCTTCCCTACCTGTAGAATGAGGTGGTTGGACCAGGTCTGTGGTATCTGACCCTCACTATGCATCAGAATCAGCTGGTGACCTTCTAAATAAATACAGGTGCCTGGTCCCATCTGTACAAATGCTGATTTAATTGGTGTGGGGTATGCCCCGGTATCAGTATCTTTAAAGGCTCTCCAGGGGATTTATATGTGCAGCCCAGTTAGATCAACTCTAAAATTCCCTCTCGCTCTGCGAGTCTGTTTTAAAATATACTATAGTTGCTCTCTAGCTGCCCAGCTAGCTCAATCAATAGGGCATGAGACCCTTAAAATACGAATAGTTGGTCTCTTACAAGGGATTTATAAACTACACAACAGCTTGTAAATGGGTTTACTGTAATGAAGAACACTGATCATTTTTGTCTTGGAAAACATAGAAAAGTCGTTGAAGAATTATTGAATCTATGCCATTGATTTGTAAGATAATTCTCCAAGGGAAGAAGTATTCTTCTGTATGCCATTGAAGATGAGAGAAAGTTGGAGAGTTTAATATAGCCAGAAAGGAGGAGTTGTTAGTTTTTAGGTAACTGAAAGTATTTTTCCTTAGAAGTTTATGCCAGGAGAGTTTGTTCATAGGAGAGAATGTTTGGTTTGCGAACTACTTTTAAGGTAAGCACATTAATTTCTAACCTACACTGCCTTTTAAGTCCAAAGGGAGAAAAATCATATTTTTATAAATGCTAAATTATTAGGTCTGTGTTTTGGCTAAAACTCCAGTGCTTGCTAAAGCAAACTGCTCTTCCCTGGGAATCAAATTCCTCCAAACCTAATTTATTTTTAAATGTAATGCATTGAAAAACATAAGATTAATTGAATATTCTTTTTATGTACTTAATTTCAAATGATTAACCCTATAGGAATTGAACTGCATTATCTTATAGTTTATACTTGATGTCAAATGAAAAATTAAGATGTACGGCATAAAATCTGATACTCAAGGTTTCCTCACATGTACTTTCTCTTCAAATCTTTGGTTCTTCTGATCCCCAGAGGTGGCTGTTATCCAACACATAAGCAGGTCAAAGCAAATCCAAGCCCAAGGTCACCTCTCTTCCCTCTCCCTCCCTACCACATGCATAGAAAGCTTTGGCTATGTAATCCTCTTTTGTGTCAGAAGAATCTAGGCAAGATTCTGAACTTTTGTTTCCTCCAAACAGGAAGTCACCAACTATATCCACAATGAACTTCACATTTGTTTTGAATTTAATGCTGTGATTTTTGTAACAATTTTATATGAGGAAAGTGGATAGTAAATGACCTCATGCTGCATCAAGTAGCAGCAGATGTAATTAGGTAAGAGGTGCTTTTAAAACAATCAACATGGATGCTCATTACTAGCTCATTACTAGCCCTTGACTCTTTTTTGCTAAAAAGGGAAAGAAAATTGAATTTGTATTTAAAAATCCTATGAGGCTTAAAAAAAAATGTTGGGTGTTAGTTGAAGTATAGTAAAGCACAATGAAGACAAAATAACCCCAAATTCATCATCTAGTTAATCTTGTAAGTGTTAGAAACTCAAATGTCCAAAAAGGGCACAAAGACTACTTCCTAGATGTCTACTTTTAATAAAGAACTTTATTTTTTTATTTCAAAAATGAAGCTAGAATGCAATAACAACTAATATTTTGGCAACTTAGGTGCCAGTTCCCGTTCTAACTTCTAATTCTCCAACAACTATTATAAGATAGATATTATTATTATCCTCACCTTAAAGATGAGAAAAGATGTGAAGTAATTTGCTCAAGGTTTTGGTTAATATGCAGGAGAGCTGGGATTTGAACCCAGGCAGCCTGGCTTCTGTGGTCCAGCTCCTAAACCATTTCTCTGTGCTCCTTATCACAGAATGTTTGAGACTTACATTGCACTAAGTTAAACTACTCTTGCTAAGTAACTGGATATCTATGAAAGTAGAAAACTATCTACTTCTACTCTTTATTCAGGCCTACTGTTTGAGATCATCTCAGGAAAGGAGACTTTGGTTTTAACAATGCTACCTGAAAAATTGTGAAATTTTTCATGCTGCATCAGATTAAAACTATTACGTTTACAAGGAGGAAAATGCCAATTGTGGATAGAGTTTGGCTCTCCTTCTTCCTTTTGAATTTGTTTAATTTTTATCTCTCCTTCCATTTTTCATTTGTTTAATTTTTTTCTTTCTAAGTATCTTCAAACTATGGTCAGCATAAGCCACGGAGTGCCACTTGTGTCAGAGCACAGATAATGGTGGTGGTGGTGGTGTTTCTTGTCCCCTGTCTGATGAAGCTTAGGGCTTGATTTGCCTCTAGAATATGTCCTTGGGGAACAGTTTTAGGGACCAAGATCATTCTTCCTGTTGTGATCAACACCTGAGAAGCCCACATTTCATAAATACAGATAGAGAATTCTTTTCTTAAATACATTCTAGTACATAAATGGAAGTGCACCTACCACTTCTTGGGGCTTGCTGACACATTTGTGGAATTGTATTTATTTGTTCATCAAATTATTTTCTTAAAAAAAATTTTTTTTGGCATTTCAAAACTTTTGCATAAGTAGTAAGTGAAAGTACACACCAAGTAAACATTATATTTACAAGAATTAAAATCTGAAAATGGCAGATGGTGGAGAAGGCATAGGTACATAGGAACTCTCATGCACTGCTCCTGGAAGTATAAATTGTTACAACCATTTGTAAGGTAATTTAGAGGTAGCTGGGTTGAAGCTATGTATGCCCCACAACTCAGAGTTTCCACTCCTGGGTTTATGAACTTGGGAAGACTTTGCATCTTGTATAAGGAAACAAGTGCAGGAATGTTCATTACAACATATTGTAGTAAAAAAAAAAACAGATAAATAAACTGGAAACAAATGTAACTGAAATGGAGAAATGAATCAGGGTATTTTTCATGCAAAGGAATACTATACAGGAGTGAAAATAAAAATAACTAGAATTATACGCACCACCATAAGTCCCCCAAACATAATGTTCAATGGGAAAGGCAAGTTCCAGGAGGATTTATACACTCTGATTCCATTTATACACATCTTTAAAACACTACACTGTGTATAGTTATAAATATACCCAGTAAATATTTAAAACCATTTATGGGATTGATAACTACCCATATCAGGATAGTGTTTTACTGTGGATAGAAGGATGGGTTATGAGTCTGTGGCTTTCTTGTCTCCGTAATGTTTCATTTCTTAAACTGGGTAGTAGGTACCTGGGTATCTGTAATATTACTGTCTGAGCTGTCGCGTGTGCTTCAAATATACCAAAATGACAACAGCAAAAATAATCAAGAATCTGGAAGGAAAATTGGTAGAGTTACATATAACGATCACTTTGCTTAATTAAGGAAACCTCTTACAAGCAAACAAACAGAATGAGCACTAGATAGTGAAGAGGATGCCGTTTCTCTAAACTTCTCCTGACCCTTATTTCAGGGTTGGCGTAACCTAGTGAAAGACCAAAAAGGAGAAAGTGAAGGAAAGAGATGTGTCTTCGGATCAGAGAAAGGATCTGACTATCCCAGAAGGGTGGGAGCATGAAATGTTTTTTACAGGTTACCTGACCCACACACAGGTGTTGGGCATCTCCAGGCTTAAATAAAACGTTCATCTTCATGAAAGTTTCTGATCCCTAAAGAAATACTTAGTTCTCTTTACCTGCCATTCTTGTGGGGGTGTTTTGTCTCCTGCTTTAGAACTTGCAGCTGTGGTAGAAGGTGAGGCACCTCCTTCCCTACCACCATCCTCTTCTCCCTATGTCTGCTATCAGGGCAGAGGTGGATGGTTTGGGGGAATAAAGAGAAATAAAAGTACAAAGCCAATCATGGTAGGCAATTACAGCACATGGTATTAGGGTTGACAGCCTAACATTGTGCACCTTAGAAACCAATCTCTCATTCTAGAAACCTTTATTTATTTGCTCTTTCTCTAGATGTTGTTCTTCGCTAGCAGAGAATCATAAAAGAGGATATTAGTCCAAGAAGTATTTTAATATGGGGATTGTAGTATAGGAAGAAATCTTAGACACGCAACGAAGTGTTTTCATTTTATAGATGGCAGAAGTGAGAGTCCAATACATACAAGTAGCCTGACCCAAGGAAGGACAGAGTGGGACTAGAGCCCACACACTTCAGCTCTTCACGCTAAGACTCTGCCAGTTGTCTCTCTGAGCCCATCTTGCTTTCTAGTCCTTACCTTTGGCTGACTGACATAACTTTGCCCCCGTCGTGTTCTGTCTCTAACTTTAGGACTTTTCTAGGTTATCTCCAGTGAAAAGAGACACATTATAGCATATTACGTTGTCCCTTTGCTAACAGCTTTCAAAATGAGCAACAGAAGACACTGAGGGTGGGGAGGATAAATGCATTTCTCTCAAGCCCCTCCCCCTGCTGCTTCGTATCCTTAGGGAATTTTTCCCTGGAGAAGAAGAGCGTTGAGGCAACAATCTGAGTTATGCTTTCCTCATTGGCAATGACTTTTCTCTGTAGTAGAGGATAAAGCAGGAGTTGGAGTCAGGCCTGCTAGTCAAAGAATAACCAAACTGTTAGTTAAAAAAGGTTTCCTTTTCTAACAACTGTATTTGTAAATTATGTAAGTTAAGGAGAAGAGTGTATTCTCCCAATTGTTTTTGTAAGAATAACTTTCACATCACATAATATTAATATAGCTCAAAAACAGGTGATCACTGGTAAGTCTACTTGTGAGTCCAAACAGAGTGGGCTCCTGAATGCCCATTTAATAAAGGCTGTTAAGCGTCTTGGAGATTTTAACACTGATTTATATTAATAGGTAAATTTCTAAGGCAAGACTTTTCTGAGTCTGATTGCTGTGGGCAAACTAAATGCGTTAGCTGGGAGCTGTGCTTGTAATCTATTTTTTTCCTTCCCCCCAGCAATGTAATCAGCCTGATAGCAATTAAGTAGAGCATCCATCTTCCGGCTGTGGAGCCTCCTGGCCACAGTACAGGGTGTCTGTGCTTGAGTTTGGTCACTGGGCAAATTGCTTATGTCCATCTGTGACAACTCTCCATCACATTTCTTTCTCTAGGGCAAATTCCTTGTCTTAAAATATACACTGACAGTACTTTGAAGAGTGGAGAAAAAGGAAGAGAAATAAGAAAAACCTAATACATAGAGAACCCATTTTCTAGGCTAACAAACATGTCAGGAACATAGTTGTGGCTAATCTAACTCCTTGTTGCATCATAACACTTACAATAAAATATTTAGGCATATTAATGATAGAAATTTTATTCCTGGAGAAAAATGAGAATATAGTGTGATTCAAATTTGAATATATTATAGAGGAGAAGAAATGTTAATAAACTATGAGGTAATTAAGACCTGCTATAAAAAAGGATAACATTATGACTACATTTCTCCTTCGTTTAATTTGGTTTTTTATACATTTAAGAGTATTGCAGACTTTCATTTTTATGTAAGTTTTCTAGATTCAAAGTAATTTATACTGCACAGATTTTTCTAGTGGCACGAGAAAAGTGATCTCGAATATTCTTCTGTGATACTTTTAATTATTTGTATATGTAAGGACGATATGGGAGCAGCTTTCTAAGCTTGTTAACGTAGAGGGAGTCTCTTCTGTAGGGCTTTCACCCTCTTTCGTTACTTCCTTCCATATTCTCTAAGGCTTCTCCCTGTCTGAGGAGAGTTGTCAGGCTTGTTTGTAATTTCTTCTGTAGAATGTCTTCTTCCTTTGGGAGATGCGATGCAAGCTTCCTTTGTGTCTTATAGAAAAGTAAAGGATCTCTTTCAGTGATTTACACTACATGATCCATTTGGTTAATTACCTTCTGCTCTTCCCAGATCCTGATTATTTTCAAGAACTGTAGGGTACCATTTACTTTCACAGTGACAGAAAATTTTGCTTTATTCATTGTTTTTAAAACAGCCCTCATTTCTTTTATAAGTTTCTTGTATTTATCCATCTATACTGTACATTTATTTACTAGTAAAGATTTTGTTGGATGCAAGTGATAAATGCAACTCAAACTAGTTGAAGCGAAAGTGACGTTACATTCTGGAGCTAGACGGTGGTGATGGTTGCACAACAGTGTGGACGTACTGAATGCCACAATGTACACTTAAAAAGAGTGATTTTATGCCTACCCCTTCCCATTCTGGGGAGTCTGAAGGAGCTTCAGCAAACTTTTTTTTTTTTACCTCTTGGATATCCAATATTTATGTTCTCATCATTCCTTTCTAAAGCTCCAGAAGTGCAAGTTTCCTTCAGTATGTGACAGAGATAATGTGGGATGCGGGGAGTGGACCATGGAATGGGTCACAGGTGGGATGGGTCACAGGTGGCTTCTTAGAGAAACTGGCTATTGAATTGTCATCATTGGCTTGAGAGCAATTGAAAGAAGAGTCCTTAAAGTAAAGTGGTTAGCTTGAGCAACGATGTGAAGATGGGAAAACCTAGGTAAATAGTTCACTTGGGCTCTCAAATGCCCTGTATAATGTGTGCAAAATGAAGGCAAGTATTATAGCTAAGCTCAAAAAAGGAGGCTGAGAACAGCAGTGTGTCCCATGTGTTTTAGAGATCCTTGGAGAATGGAGGGGTGAAGGGGAGGGTAAGGATAATGGCTCCTAGAGAAGGCAGAGACTCTTCTTCTGGGGAATTTGAAGGGGAAGGGGTATTGGAGAAGAATCATCTCAGTAATGTTTTCCATACTTCGTATTCCAATGTCTTTTTTCTTTTTAAATTTAAATGTCTTTTTATTCTTTCATTTACAGGATAGTCTTTCCATCTCTCTGCCATTTTGTAGGACTTCTCTTAAGTATTCCAAGCAAATAAGGAGCCACCCTTTCTTGTTTGCTTATCTCAAGAATTACTCTTCCCTCTGTCTCATTCTAGTGTTTTAACTATGTCTATACATTTTCTTGTTTATAACCTAAGCCCTTGTGCCATTGACAGTCTTATTCTATCTATCAGTAGGAAGCCGAGGGAACGTTTTAGTCAAGGAGTGAAGGGTTTTGTTGCTGAACATCCTTTCCTTTGGGGCCAATTACTCAAATGTTTTTCTGGAAACTCTGTGGGAGTTGTGTGTTCTGAGGTGAACTGTAAGCCTTTTAGATCTGAAAAGGACCTAAAAACAACAGCAACAACAACAACAAAACCCCACAACAAAAAACACCGTTTAACCCACTCACTTAACAGATGAGAAAACTGGGTCGCCCAGTTGTTGAATAGCTCTATCATACTTTTATTACCTCAAAGAATAAAAATCTGAAGGGTGCACTTCAAGGAAAACTAGATGGATGATTCAGAATCATTATTGCTCTCTCCAAAAGTGGAAAATAACCTCTTCTGGACTTGTTACCTAGCCATTTTCCTATTGCTTAATTTCTCAATTGTTTTACACAACAATTTTAAGTGTCTTTTAGATACAGGGTAGAGTGTGCTATTTTTGCTGCCTCCCTCCAGGAGAGTCTGTTATGTCACCCAAGCCAATAATAGTCTTTCTCTTGTTGAATCACTTGAATTTTGGTAGGCTGTGATGACACCCACATTTTCTCTATAAAGAGCCCCCATCAAATCCATTTCAGGAGCCATACAACCTTAGTGAAAAACGAAATCTGGTTGGTTTTAGAGAGCCTTTGAATGAAGCACTGGTGGTGTTTCCTTCATAATCTGACACGCTGGGCCTTTCTTTGCTTATTTAGGGGTTTGAGTCACTGAAAAACACACAAATAAGTCAGTAAACAGGAGGTAATTGTGATTTAGATAACCTAGTAATGTGGGAGATAATTGGGCCATTTAAAAAGTGGAAAGGAAATCAAATGATCTCTACCATCAGCAAAACCAGGCTCACTTAGCAAGTAGTGTTGAGAAAATAAGTCAAAACTCCTTCATTTTCATGTTCCTTTTAATGGGCTGGTGATTTGTTTGGGAGCTTTTACACATCATCCAGCTCTGTCTTTTTATTTGTGATGATGGTTGAGTCTTTTTTTTTTTTTTTTTTTTTTTTTTCTGAAAGAGTGATTTTACTTGTCTTGCTATCACTATGCTTGCTCACAAGCCAGCCACTGGCTGCCTTAGGTTTCATCCTATTTCAGGGAGCTTAAGGTAGTGTCTTCCAGAAGCTGACACTTGTGAGGGCAGAAGTGTTTTTCTGTTGGAAAAAGGCCAGAAAAGGTAGTTATGTGTGGGATGATGTTAGCACAGAATGGAAAGTCTACTCTCTGTCAGTTATAGAAAAGAAAGAGGAAGATGGTGAAGTGCGTCTTTACTCAATGTCTTAGAGAGAGGTCACACTTGTTTCTCTCTCAAGACCCAAATCAATTCCTAAAAAAGAACTCTGACTGGTCAGCCTGGATCATGTGTCCACCCCAAATCACAAGGATTTAGAAGGGACAGTTTCTAAAATGGAGGGTGGTAGGCCAGACTAAAAGCCACAAATTTCCCCATGGCAATATTGATTCTTTTGGAGTGCATTGATTAGATCATAGTAGGTTACTCAAAATAAATGTGTTGGGTCACTGATAGGATGAACCAAGGAGGAAATATTGTTGGCCCTAAGTGAGAGACTTTTAGAGTGAAATATCAATTCATTTCCTCTGTTGAATAAAAGTACTGTACGTTCTTGTATATTACTTTCAGATGAGGAGAATCGTTTTTGAAAACCATGCCAGACATACTACATTTTGAATGACGATTTTGTACTCCACACCTTCACAGGAATGGCTTTCTTGAATCTTCATAACAGCCAGGAGAGGTTGATGATTTCCTCTAGGTTTTATGGATAAGGTGACATGCACCAAGGGGCAGAGTTTCAGAGCTTGCAAGAGGCGTAGTGAATCCTTGAACCTAGGTCTGTGTGACTTTTTGTCTTCTTTCTTCTACATCCCAGCTGCTTGGGGGAGAACTAGCAGATGCTGCTTGTTAATCAAGTTGTGAATTTGAGTACAAATTGGGAAGGAAATGAGGAGGAAAGAACATTGTAAATCCTGACACAAAAGATTAAGGGTTTGAAAGACCTCCAGTGTGTCATGGCTCTTAAGATCTCCCTCTTTGTTGTAACATAATTAGGCCCAAAGTCTGACTTGCAGGTTGATTTCTAAAACTGCATGCCCCTGTGCTAGTAGAATTTATTTTGAGACACATAGTTTAATTAAATGGCTACTTAGATAGGGCTTTACACACACACACACACACACACACACAATCTTTTAAAGTACCAGGTATTTTTTTTTCAGCTACTTAGTCAACCAAGAATGCATTTCTTTCTCATTAACAATATATAGAAATGTTTATTTTAGTTAATTGAAGCTGTTTGAGGATATCAAAAATTGGGGAAATTTTCCTGAATTCATGGTTTTGATGATGGGTTAGACTGGAAACTGTGGATTCACTTCCTTTACACTTTCCCATCTAGAGTGTTAAACTGAGGTATTATTAACAGTACTGGGTAAAGCCTGCACCGAGACAGCCTCATGCTGCCGGACCCTGGGGTTTCTGTAGCCCAGCCAATCTCACACAAAGTAGCCTTTTCTCTACCAAAAACAAGAAAAAGCTTTCGTTGAAAATTTTGGGCTGGCTTCTTAATGTTTTTTGTAAACAGGGTATAACTAGTACATTTTTGCTTAGATTTAGTATATAATTCCAACACAGAAAATTCTGATGCAAAACTAAAGATGTGCTGTGAACTTGCTCTTTGAGGACAGCTGTTGGTTCTTCCAGTTCCTGAATCCCAGTTTGTCCTAACTTGGAGCATTGATCTGGAAGAAGCATCAGTGACCTTCTAGTCCAAGGCTTTGTGTCTGCTGTAGCTATTGATAGCATCTGGCTTCTGTGTTCTAGTTACTCTTAAAACTTCCATTTAAAATGCAATTTCATTTAGACATCTGTTTTCACATTTAGTTTTTAATCATGTTTCTTTTCTCTCTCAGCTGTATTAGTGATAGATACTAAGTACAAAATTTGGAATATACGCATGAGAAAAAGAAAAAAAGATGAAAATAACTCGCCTATCATTTAATCACTATGAGATTAGATAATACTATTATTGATTTGTTGATATTTTACCTCTGACTCTTCTCTTTATGCTTACTTATTTATGTATGTGTATACATATATAATTAAAATATAGACTTCCTATCTTGTTGTATGTGTTACTTAATACAACAAATTGTTTTTTGCTTGTCTGCCATGTGCCAGACCTTGGATATGTTGTTTTTAAATGCCCCCCTCCCCCTGCAATTATTATTATTTACCAAATATTTCTCCAAGGTTTTTATTTTTGTTTTTGGGTGGTTCCCTGGCTGGGAATCGAACCCAGGCCACGCCATTGAGAACTCTGAAGCCTAGCCACTACACCACCAGGGAGTCCCCCAAGTTTTTAAAAATGCTTTGAAGTGTTATTTTTAATAGCTGCCTAATATTCTGCCATTTGACTGTGCCATATTTTATTTCACTATATCCCTGAGACTGGATAGTTAAGCCACTTCCAATTATTTTCTATAATAAACAACACACCAGTAAACATCTCGAACATAAATCTCTGTGCTCATCCCTGATTGCTCCCTTGGGGTAATTTCTCACAAGAATTATGAGGATAAAGAATGTGAAGATAAGTAAGCTTATATGAATGAATCCTTTAACTGCAAACTCCATCTTATTATTTGAATCTTTGTCCCCTGAAGTGACTTGATTGCCTTAAAGTGATCCTAAAATTCATATAAAATTAAAAAAAACTAAAATACAGTTTAGAAAAGATTTCATACTCCCAAAGATACAAATGTGTAATCTCTTAAAGTGACTATGGTTCAGATAGGAATTTTTCTAACAAGGAACGAAAAGTTCTAAGCTTGTTTACTCAAAAAGTCTAATAAGCCAGGTCATTAAAAGTGTTAGAATTGTCTTGTTTATGAAAACTTGTACTTGGTTTAGATTGGCCATTTAAAGATTGTATGAACCAGTTGCCAAGAGCTTAGCAATGTACAGGCCCAATGCCATTATTAGCTCAATAGCAGTTTTGTGCTTAGGCTTAGCATATAAGGCTGATAATTGTGGCATGATAAGCTTCTATAGTGCTCAAGTGCATAATAAGCCTTGCTTAGCTGGAATAGAGGAATATTCACCAGTGTTCTGCTAATATGCTGCTCTTTATATCATTTAATTAGCTGGATTTATTTTAACTAAGGTTAAATATGTTTAATATATTTAACAGAGATTTTGAAACAACGTATGTTCAAGTCAATTAGAAGAAATGTAGAAAACTGGCAAGCAGGATTTCTGAAGAATGATCACTGTCCAGATAATATTTTGGTCCATCCTAGAAAACCCAGAAAGCTGGTTGGAAGGAGACATGCCGAATCCTAATCCATGCCAAAAATAATACTGTCTATATTGTAGACACTTCTTTTCTAGACCACTTGTGTAAGCAGATGTATTATACAATCTCCTCCTCTGGAATGTACTCCTCATTTCACCTAATCTTGTTTTGGGTGATGTACCAGACTGTTCGAAGGGCTGCAGCTTACTGAGGGGTTATTTTTAAGTCTGTACATGAGGCTGAAGTCATGTAGAGTAGAAATTACCCTTGAGAATCCCTTCTGAGAGCTTCATCTAGGAGGTCTACACGCTCTCTCTCCTTTATTGAGGCCAACACAGCCAGTGTTGCCTGCAGAGTTGGAATGGATTGCTCTTTGTTTGAACACCAGATAAGCAATTGGCTTGCATTTAGGGGTGAACTTGTATGAAAAATATGTTTCTTTAAACACTAGAATCTTACTCAGCTTGGTGATACGTTCTCACTGTGAGAAGCTCACTGGAACGAGACTGACTGAAGAAGCTATGGAATTACGTTTCCTTCTCTCTCTCACGCTGGGACGTGAGGTCATTGAGTGGGAAGGCTGGCATGCATACATGAGTGCATGGGTGTCTCTGCCTCCCTTCCCTGTAGTGGGTGTTACTGAATTCTTTTGAGTGAAAGCATGTGTGATGTGACACCACAGCAGTTGCTATGATGTGGAATTTTTACCCATGTACTAGTTCTCCTGTGAGACCCTATAGTGACCTTATTTGTTAACACACACCATAAAAGCAGGGTAGTAGAGGCATCTGTGAGGCAAATGAATGTGTCATTTTGAAGTTACAGTAATACTGTAATGTTCCCTTCTCTACATTCAATGAGTGTAGATTTGTTGAAGGCCTACTATATGCCAGGAATTAGGGGCACAGTGGTAACCATGGTAGTAGATGCAATCCTTGTTCTTGGTAGGCACCAGTGGACTGACTAGATAGTCATTAAATCTATAGAGATTCAAATATTTGGTGGAGAAAATGCTTATTTTTGGTTTTTAATTGGGGACTGTGTGATGAAAATAATTTCTTTGAGAACCATCCATTATCTAAACTCACACACCTACTGGCTTGTAACAACCAGTCTCAGAGGCCAGTTCACCTTCCTATGTGATGGCAGCATGCTCTTACTGGATCACCAGGTTTCAAACTCCTGGCTCTAGCACTACCTTATCGCTGCCATCTTCTGTGTCTACCAGGACCAGCACCTCGTTACTGCAGTTCCTCATTCTCAGGATCTGCATGCCTGTAATGTATCTCCTTTCTTTTTGTTAATATAATGGTGGTAGGATGTGTGTGTGTGTGTGTGTGTGTGTGTGTGTGAGTGTGTGTGAGAGAGAGAGAGGGGGGGGGGAGGTGGTAGGGTGGAGAGGAGGAGTGGGGAGAGGAAAAAGAGGGAGAGGGAGAGAGACTGATTCAACCAAGTAAATCTCTGCACATGAGAGTTTACTTTTGATTGCTAACTCTTTGTCACTAATGTTTGTTTTCTTCTCCACAATCCTGGAAAAGCAAGCAAAGTGATTGGAGCTCCCCACATGTATATGTTTCTTTCACTCTTTTGGTCTTGATCTATTGACTTTCCATGGGACTTCGTTGTGTTCTGTCCTCTCGTGCTTGTCATCTGCCACCATTCCTCTTATTGGAGGTATGCTTTATAACCTGCTGCTTTTCTTAATGAACACCTGGAACCTCCAAAGTTGATAAAAGAGGCAGAGTCTCACGGTGGGGTGGGCAGCAGCACTGCATGGCCCCGACTTGGTGCAGGATTCCTGTGCTCCTCCTGGTGCACCCAGGGTATGCCAGAATCTGCATGATTCACAGGATTCACATCATTTATGTTCTCAGAGAGTTATTTTTTTTTTTGTCAGTCAACAAGAAACATTATTTTTACATTGAAACATACATGGATATGTTAAGGCAGAGAATGCAACATTTATAGGAGTTTTATGTTAAAAAATGATTTTTGAGGCAGACATCCAGGAGTGTATTCACTTTTGCCTTCTGCCGCAAGTACTTTGGAGGAAGAGATGAAACAAGGCTTGTGGAATCCTGGTTCCTTGATTGAGTTATCTGAGCTATGTAGAAAGCATGCAATACGTGCAGGTTGCCTTCATGCTGTGCTCCCACAGCCCCCAAGTTACCCGCGCGGTTCTCTCGGGCTGACGGTGCTCTGCTCTGCTGCTCAGTCCTGCGTGCGTGCGGTTCCACAGATTCTGCTGACGTTGCTGCTGGGCTTCCTTGAGACTGCTTGAAGGGCAAACCATCTGATCCCTCAGAATATTTAGGGTGAATAGTGCAGGGGTGAGGAGTGCGTGAAAGAGGGAGAGTCTCCTGGTGGGGTGTGCTTCGTGACGTCAGAGTGGGAAGTAAGTGCTTAGAGGAGGGGGCCTGGGGTCCACCTGGCCTGTTACCCTCTAGGTGCACAATGGAATCTGTGTGACATGAGAGATTATCTGTAGTCCCAGGTAAACCCCAGTGATGGAGCAGGATAGGACTAAGAGGCTACAACACTGACCAGAGTGGATTCTGCTCCACTAAAGGCTGCTGGCAGACATTTGTCCCTCCACTTTTTCACTCTCCATTGCATGGAGCCAAAAGTCATGCTCAGCTTCTGTCTCTGACCTCTTCTGAAGCTGCTGTGCTTCGTGAGGAAGGAATACCATCTGAGCTGAAGGAAGGCCAACACATACCATTCCAGTCCATGGCCCCCAGCCCCCTAATCTCTTCAAGACGAGATGTTCCGACAGGTGTGGTGATCCTCCCCTCTTAAGACTTGTCTTGCAAGAGGAGCATTTGCTTCCCTCCTAATCTCTGGAAGAAGGCAGTGGAGTAAGACAGGCATCAATCAGCCATAAGGCAAAGTGTTTAGTATGCCAAGCGTGTCTTTGATGCCTTCCCAAAGGAGCCGGCGCGGTGGAGTGGGAAGGGTACGAGCTTTGGGACAGGATATATCTTGATCTGGACCTGGCTTCCGTCCCTTGCTAGCTTCCAACTTCGGTCAGGTTACTTACATTACAGAGTCTCATTTTCCTCATCTATAAAAGGATAGTGTTAATAATAATTCACTGTTAGTGGCGAGGAGGAAGCAAGATAATGTACGAAATGTGCTTGGCACGTAGTAACAACTCACTAAATGTTCCCCACAGCTGCTGTAGGTCCCAAGTCCAGTGTTGGATCCAGGCTGACCCTTCTTAGGAGCTTCTAAATCACACTTACTTTCTTTCCTTTGTTGAAAATACCTATCCCCCCATCCCCACCCCGCCACCTTGCTGCTGATCTCTTTTTAGGAGTCAAAAAGAAAAAAAAGACACCTGAACAAACAACTTCTTCATAAGATGTGATTGAATGATAATCTAACTTGCTCAGAGGTGATTTCAGCCTAAAGGGGAAACTTTAACTCAAGGGAATTTATGATTCTGAGAGAAATTTTTTAGGTAACAGGAGGGGGCTCCCATGGTTTCTGAGAAGTTTCATGGGGAGGCCCCAGCGTGCCCTCCCTTCCCAGCAGCCCCCACCTTCTAGCTGCAGTCTCATTTCACTCCCTCATAGACTAAACCCCAGTGCTGGTCCTTTGTCCTGATTCACAAGGTGACCTTGTGCTGTGTGCTGAGGGTGCATGCTTATCTGTCCATCTTAACAGAAGTCAGAAGCAACTGTTTTAGTATTTAACCCTTCCTAACTTTTCACGTCAGTTTTCATACACTACTCCAATCCTTAGAGGAAAATAAAATAGTTAAGTAAACAACAACAACAACAACAACAAATGATCAACTTTTTAATTTTTGTATATAACCAAGGGATCAGGTATGTTTCTCTTAAACTTAGAGTGGCAAATAGGGCAACCGTTACTGATTGTTAATTGTTGCCCAAAGCCTTTGAGTGTTAAAACAGATTCTGAGGTCGTGTCTTTGTGAGATCGAAGAGTCTCGGGCTTGATTAGTGATGTCTGCTAGGGGCACAGGAAGGGGAGTGGCAGCTCCTGACCACACGCTTGCTTTGACTTTCTGCCACTCTCCAGCCACTCTCCATTTCTCCCTTCATTTGCTCTCCCACTTGAAAGCAGTCAGGGATTTCCAAGAAGGTTTACTCTGATAAGTGATTTACTAGGGCTGAAGCATGATGCCAACTAACACGTTTCTTTGGTTTTCTGTAGATTTTATATTTATTCGATTCTTGATGTCCATTGACATAAATAATTAAGAGTTGTTATGAAGTTAGAGTTTGGGATCCCAAAGTCCGTAAACAGCATCAGGATTTGGTCCATTCAAAGAAACCGCTCAGAACATCTTGCTTTTTATCTCTGAAGAGCCGTGAGCATGTGAACTGTAGGCAAGGACATGAATTGCATTCATGAATCACTTGAGCAGCACAAAGCAAAGCAAAGAGTTGCCTTTAATAATACTGGCTGTTGTACCTACATTGCCTTTATTCTACGTGCCTATTTTTCCAATAGCCTGATGGATGAATTACACTATGTTCTGAGAGAGGCAGAAGAACAGCCTGGAGAAAATGGGTCACTTACGTGGGGTTTCAGGTTATTCTTTTCCAAGGTTACATTAGAACTCATTTAACAGCATTAAAATGAAAGCTGTTACTGAAAAACAGACACCCCGTGTGTGGCGTGGGTCAGCTTCGTCCCTTACCTCTCCCAGTGGGAAATTGAACTTGTCTTTGGATATTGAAAGTGGAAGAGCTGACAGCTCTTTGTGGAAGTTTGGTTATCCCCCATTCTCCCTGCCCTTCCTGGGGTCGGGGGAGAGGTGGGGTGGATGATCAGGTGAGTTTTTCTGAGAGCGAGAGGAGACCTGACAGCTCTCTTCCCTGACCTCCGTTTGGTTCTGGCACTGTTGGGCTGTGTGTGGGTTGTTGTTTGTGCTGTGTTATTCTCTACTAGGTTACCTGTGGGTAGGTTTAGGTCACACCTTTGTGAGTCTTTTGCCAAGTTACTTACAGAGAACATATTTGAAATACTTAACAAATCTTGAGTATCTCTTTGAATATCAGAGTGAAATATATATTTAGAAGGATTGGGAAAAGCAATTTTTAAAAGTTCAATGATACTATCCAGACTACTATAGAACCATAACCCAGACATAGCAACAGAGCCCCCATCACCATGTAGCATCCCCTCTTTTCTCCTTTTGGCACAATCCATAAAAGGGGAGGGGGACTTCCATCTTTCCTTTTAGGAATGTGATCCGTTTTCTATAAGCCGAGCCTGTTTGGAGACTGGCTTATAAGTGCCCAGGGAATATACACATCTTCTTCCTCTCTGTTTTTCTCTGATGTACCAAGTGTAAATGTTAGGATTATTTAACCCTAAGGGACACGATTTCTTTCTTTATGTAACATTTTTGAGAGAGCAGCTTTTGGCTCAGTACTACCAGCTCGTGGGGTATGCTCACGTGTGGTGGTGGATGGGCAACGAGGTGTAATGTACCCATGAAGGAGCACCATGGAGAGAAAGAGGGAACTAGAAGAGGGTCTTGCTCTGCAACTTGAGATCAGTGATGATAACCTGAGCTGGTGTTGCACGAGTAGTGCTTTAAGTGAAAAACAGAAAGGGCAGGGAACGATTATGCTTTCTAATGTTCTTTTTTTTTTCCTTGCTGGCTGTGGAGATGCTGGAATGATAAAAGTTCAGAGGAGTCCTCTGAGAGGTCACAAAAAGTAAAATCACACAAAAAAGAGAAGCAACTTAACGTGCCATCCACAGGCACAGCTGTTTAATTAAGGGTGATTCTTACACTGCGATCCAGGAAAGGAATGAAAAGAATGTTGTGACTGTGACTTCATGTCTCGGCCTCACCAGTGACCTAAGGCTGAGACCTGACTGCAGTTATTCAGGACATGGAAGAGTGCAGACTTCTGGAGACAGTGCATCGGAGCACAGGCGGCCCCTCCAGGCCCCTTGCACGACCTGGGCAGGCAGACCCTTCGGACACCTGCTGCCTGCCCTTCGAGTTGTCATTCTCTGCTTGCTTATTCCATCGTCAGTTTTTGGGTAAATCCAAACTGGTTCCCAAAGCACCTAGAACGGTCCCTGAGAAGAGTTTTCATTTAATTTAGTGTGGAGCCACCTTCAGTAAGTTTTTTAATTCTTTTAATTTAGTCATTTAATATCCCATTCCCATTTTTAAAAATCAACATTTCTGTCTTGAGGATTGATGAATGAAATTATAGGTAAATTTGTCTTTCTTTTCACAACTGAAATACACCTGGAGCAGGCCCTCTGAGTTAGAATGTAATGCTGAGGAGTACTGGCCTTATTAGGATATAACTTTATATTAGATTTATCTTATGGGGCCCTTATGTGTAATGACTCTTTCAGAACTGAGGGTGGAGGAGGGAGGCTCCAGCCCTGATGTCCTTTACCTGCCCTATTATTTTTGATAACATCATGAACCAGTGTGTTTTTTGCGTGCCATTTAATGCTTTTGGAAGGACTTCCACAAACATCTGTTGCCTAGCAGCGAGGGCGAACTCCAGGGCAGCGAGGACTGGGCTCGCTTTTGCCCTGCCTGCGTGTCTGGCCCTGGCCGGAGCTTTGTCATGTACTTACCCAAGGAAGGGGGGGGGGGAGGAAAGGAGGAACAGCATCCTTCTGCTTCACAGCACCTCCCCTGCCACCCCCTCTGGGTGGATGGCACCCCCCCTTAGCGGCAGAGGCTGCTGCAGCCTTCCCTGTGGTCTCCCAGCCCTCAGCTGGTCCTGCCCTGCCACTCCGGTTTGGTCTTTGTAAAATGCGGTTCTGAGGGCGTCACTTCCTTGCGTTAAGCTTCACCTACTTCCTGTTTCTCAGAGGGTAAATGGCAAAGCCTTCGTGTGGCACACCAAGTGTTTGGGGGCTCTGCCCTGCCTACCTTGCCAGCCCCCTGTCCCACCATTCCTCACCTTGCAGGCTGTGCTCCACTCGCCCGGAAACAGTTCCCATTCCGCCTCACTTGCCAAGCTCCCGCCGGCCTCTGGGCCTCGTAGATGGTGCACCTTTGCCCTGCAATCCCTTTTTTCCTGTCACTCTAAGGGCCCAGTCTTGCTACTATCTCCTCCCAGAAGCCTTCCCTGGTGATGCAAGACTGGGTTGGGTACCCCTCCTGCGAGACCCTCTAGTTCACACTGTGATGTAATTACTGACTTGTCTGCTTTTCCCTGGACTCCAAAGCTTCTTGAGGACTGTGTCTTAATCATTCTCAAATTCCACCTAGTTGGTGGCCTGGCTCATCGCGGGCACTTGAGAAATGTTTGCTGAGTGGGTGAGAAGAGAGGGAGCAGTGTGATGTAGTTGAACTAGCTAGCACGTGATTTGGAGCCAGAAAGATCTTCTCAGTGACTGGCAGGAAACTTGGGCCTTATGCACTCGAACTCCCCAAACCTAGTTTCTCTCTCTGGGACATGGCAGGGGCAGGGGGGTGGGGGCATCGCTTCTGACCTCACATGATTGTTGTGAAAATTCAGTGAGATGACACAAGGGAAGCATTTAGCACAGGGCCTGCTGCATAGTGAGCGCCAGTAAATTGCTTTTTCTTTCTTCGATTTCTCCTTCCCTTACCTGCCAGCTAGGACACGGCTTGGATTAGAGTAATAGAATTCTGGCATCAGAGTCAGAGGTTCCGTGCAGTGGTTCCAAATCGACTGCCAGGCAACTGAGATACTTTTTAAAATACACACTCTTGGATCTCACCCCGTGGTTCTGGGATGGGTCTTGGAATCTGTATTTTTTTTCAAGTTTCTGATGCTTAGCCATGATTGGGAGCCCTCTGACCTGGTCCAACTTCTGAGCCAAAGCAGGAATCCTATTTATGTAGCCTTTTCTGGACCATCTCAGGGACTGGGCAGCTCGCTGCATTTGAAAGTCAGTCCCTTGTTTGTTGTTGAACAGCTACTTGAATAGTTAGACACCCTCCCTTATCTGTTGGGTCCAATTCTGCTTATTGACAATGCCCAAGCTTTTGTTCAGGTTCTGCCTTCTAGAGACACGCGGATTAAGACCACACCATCATCCACATAACCATTTCTTAGGTATTTGAAGTTACGACTCTGTCCCCTCAAAGGGTTTTTCTTTCCAGGCTAAACATTCCTGTTCCTATAAACTAGAATTTGCTCACTGGCGCCTGTGGGCTGCATCCGGTCCGCAGACGTATTTTGTTTGGCCTGTGGTGTTTGAAAAATATTGAATAAGTTGCCAACATTTAAAAATCGTGGCATTTCACTGAAAAGTCTGGAGCTCTGGTGTCACTAGAAAACTCAAAAGATCTAGATTCATAATTCCAGTTTTGGACAAGACATAAATTCTCCAGATTGTTACACCAATTTGCAGATTGCTGATGGAGACACTCCATAATACTGTCTAGCCCCTGCCACTTAAGTCATTATGTCATGCATTTTTTAGAGCTTTCATTATTCTTGTTATCTTTTGCTATCTGTGCTTGAGAGTGTCAAGTAGACTCCTCTTTTAAAAAAATTACATTTATGATTATAAAAATAATATTTAACAATAAAGACAATATTACAGAAAATTTGGGAAATTATAATAAAATATAACAGAAAATGTATATGTGAATAACCCTGTTTAGCCTTTTTAATGAAGTTCCTTCCAGTTCTTGTTTTGCTGCATGTATTTACATATTACATATTGGGGTCACACTGTGAGTAGTTTCATAGACTACTTTTTCCACATTTTTCCACACCTCATTAAATTCCCTCTAAAGAGCAATTTTAATAACTAAAGTATTCTGTTTTATGTTTTGTTACTTTTTTTTATTGTGGTAAAATATACACAACATGAAATTTAGCCATTTTAACTAAGTGTGCAGTTCAATGGAAGTTTGCATATTTACATTGTCCTATAACTATCACCACAGTCTAGTTCCAGAACATTTTATCATCCCAAAAGGAAACCCTATATCCATTAACCAGACACTTCCCATTCCCTTCTCTTTCCAATCCCTGGCAACCACTAATCTGCTTACTGTCTCTATGAATTTGCTTAATGGGGAGATTTCTTTTAAATGGAATCCTGCAACATGTGGCCTTTTGTGAATTTTGTGACTTCTTTCACTTAGCATGTTTTCAAGGTTTATCCATATTGTAGCATCTATCATGATACGTCATTCCTTTTTATGTCTGAACAATCTTCCATCATATGGCTGTGCCACATTGTATCTATTCATCAGTTGATGGACATTTGGGTTATTTCCACATTTTGGCTATTGGAATAGTGCTTTATGAGCATTTGTGTACAATTACTTGTTTGAACACCCATTTTCAGTTCTTTTGAGTTGACATTTCTGGGTCATATGGTAATTCTGTGTTTAACTTATTGAGGAGCTTCCAAATTGTTTTCCGTGGTGGCTTCACCATTTTATACTCCCATGAGCAGTGTTCCAGTTTCTCCACATCCTCACCACCACTTATTTATTTAGTTTTTGTTTTGTTTTAGCTATACTCATGTGTCTGAAGTGGTATCTCACTGTGGTTTTGATTTGCATTTCTCTAATGACTAATAAATAATGTTGAGAATCTTTTCATGTGCCTGTTGGCCATTTGTGTATCTTTTTGGGATTTATGTACTTTAACTTATTGAATTGTTTCCCTGGCTTGGACATTGGTTCCTTTCTAATTTTGCTGTCATGAATATCATTGTTATGAACATCTCTATATAAAAATTGTCTGAATATCTTAATTATTTCTGTAGGATAGCTTCTTTGAAGTGTGGTGATAAGGTCAAAAGTATAGTATTTCTAAGGTGTCGATGTGAAGGACCAGATTCAGCACGGCATGTTTGAGGAGCACACATAAACTGCCTGGAAAGTCTTTTCAAGCAGCTGTGCTAGGGTTTCTGTCTTTGACTTACTGTGTTAGGTTTATTGGAGTAGGACCCAATTTTCTAGGAGATTCTGATACACAACTCAGCTATAAACAATTAGTCATATTTCTTCTGGTGCCAGGTAGGTGTTCAAAAAAAAAAAAAAAAGGCACTATTAATTGTGCCTCTGACCAGTTCCAAGCAGATTTGTCCTGTTACTTCTTCACTTGTGGGCAACATGCTCAGTGGCCCTGCTGTCCTCATCACCTGGCCCCCTAGGTGGGTTTTTCCCTTGTAAAATCTGGCCTTCCCCTTCATGTTCTTGGCCAGTTGATTGTTCTGAGCCCATCTCTTCTGGTGAGGAAACAGGTTTCTGTTAGCTTTGTGACTTACCCTAGTTATATAACACCTACTCACCAAGCGCAGGTCTCCTGGTTGCTCAGATCATTTCTTTCCACTTCTCTCGGTAGCCTTGTTTTGACATTTTTGATTGGTCATAATCCAAGAGGTGAAATACAGTCGCACAGAGTGTTTTAAAAGAGAGAACAGGCCTCCACATGTCCGGGCAGGCCATTGCCGTCACACAAGACCTTCGTTTTACTGCCTTTGGCCAAGCCTAGCTCTGTCCCTTGGAGGAGGAAGGGCAGCCAAAAGTCCCCTCAGTTGGGACAATGGGACCATGGTGTCAAAGGAACCATGATAACACTGGGCATTTTAGACCACTGGACTGTTGTGTTGACTGGGTAGCCGTTACTAAGGATTTTGAAGTTAGGCGTGAAGTGTAGATTTCCAAATCCAGATTTAACTTGCAAAGATACTGATGGGGTCTCCACACCATTTAGAGATGATTCAGGGGTAGGTTGGTGAGGAGAAGCATGTATGGAGTCACCCAGAAAGGAGCCCCTTCCATTATGGCCGGTGGGCCACATGAAGGATGAGGCTGCCACCCTCACGCCCAGTCTCAGACCTTAGTTGCCTTTGTGGTTGGGCTGGTGCAGCGGAAGTCAAGGGCTTTTTATTTTATTTTTTTCCATACTGCTAAATAGAAACACACAGCCAATTAGGTTTTATGTAAAATCAATAATTTTCTCTCCTTATTAAAAGTTATTATTTTTTTGTCAAGATTATGTCCTTCAACTTGGCATTCAAGTTTACATCCTGGGAGTAAATCTTGTTTTCCTAAAGTATAGAAATTACATAGACTGGGAAGTGTAGCAAGAAGAAAAAAAGAGTCCTAGACCCTCCTGGGGTACTACCTCAGTTAAAAATGACATGCAAGTCTTTGAGATAAAAGGCAAGTTAATTTACTTATGCCTAATTCATTTTCAGAACTTTCTGATAGAGTTACTTATATTCAGTATCAAGGCATCATATATATCTGGCATATACACTGAGCTCTCAGATCTATTTAACAATATGATAAAATTCAAAACATTTTACTAAATACTTTTTGTATTTCAATGGACTTGGTAAGTTGCAAACATAGCATTGCAACCTAAAGTTAAAGACCGACACTGTAATATCTAATTTGTTAATACTAACATTTTAAACAAAGTTTTTGATTCTCAGAAGAACTCAGTTTTTTGGTTTAAATTGCAATCATTTAAATTTTGTTATTACTTCCTTTTATATTGTTCATGTACTTTTCCAGATGGACAAGAACAGTTTAAATGACTGCTGTTGTTTCAAGGTTACAGAACAAGGTGATGTGTGTGTGTGTGTGTGTGTGTGTTGTCAGGGTGTGAGGTGGAGCATGGGAAAGAGGGAGGGAAGCGATTTGGAAGTGGTGCATTTTATTTTATTTTTATTATTTTTTAATTACAGTTGACATACAATATTCTGTGAGTTTCAGGTGTACAGCATAGTGATTCAAGTGATCACCACAATAAATCTAGTTATCATCTGTCACTATGCGAAGTTGTTGTAATATCATTGATTATGTTTCCTGTGCTATACATTATATTCCGGTGACTTATTGGGAGTAGTGCATTTTAAATCAGTGTTAGTATAATGCTCTGAGACAGCTAAGCTTAGGATTCTTTTATATCTTCAAACAGATGCTGAGTCGGGATGGGAGGAATATGAAAGGGGTTGTATGGAAATGCAGTGACTTGGAGAAGGAACCGCTCATTGTCACTCTGCTGACCTTTTACATGTCTAAAGTCAGTGCTGTGTCCTGCCTTATTTGTTATTCCAAAATACAGGGTTTTTTTCTCCATACATAGATCTAAACAATTCCTCAGGTTTGTTTATGTTCTGCCTCCTCCATAGACACCACTGACTTCTTAGCCCTTCTTATTTCCTCATTTTCTAAATCAGGGAAGGCCCCTGAAAGAAGGTTAGGGGTAAAAGGACCTCTGAACTATCTCTCCGGTCTGTCACTGTGACGGAGGAAAACTCGCTATCCATTTGCGTGGGGTCTCTGATAGTTTAATTGTTCTGTGTAGGTTAAGCTTATTTCCCCAGCTACATTTGGCACTCTCTGAGGAAGGGACTATGTCACACATTTCTTTTGTATGTTTCACAAAAATAGCATGTAGTAGGTACTCAGAAAATGCTGTCAACTCCCATAGCATGTTCTATGAAGTGCTCTGGCCAGGATGGATGTCAACAGGGGCTTATTTGTTGCAGCACACACTAGAAACACCTTGAATGTTCATCCAAAGGGGGAAAATTAAATGTATTGTGATACATCCATATTATGGAGTATTACCTTGCTATTGAAAGAAATGAGTTAATCCTAGAGCTACTGACCTGGGAGATGTCCTCAATACATCAAGAAAGGAAAATACTGAAGTCCCACTTTTGTGATAGCAATGTAACCTCCTCTATGTATATCAGCAGGAGCATGGGGAAAGATGTGGACAGATATACCTTAAGCTGTTAACGGTGGTGGGAAAGGTTATCGAGTTTTTTCTTAAGCTTGTCTCTGTATTGTTGCAACAGGGAAATTACTGACATTACCAACCAGCAAGAGAAAAGAGAAAACATGTAGAGGTTTTCATGCAATAGAAAGTCCCTTTTCCATAATACCTCTTTCTAGTTTCCAAACTTTGCAAGATTGAAAAACAAAGTTTTCTTCTTTGAATAAATTTTTGGCTTAGGAAATAAAGGTAACATTTTACTTGGGTTAGGGTTTTTTGGTTTGTTTGTTTT
This sequence comes from Lyroderma lyra, assembly GCA_004026885.1. Taxonomy (NCBI): domain Eukaryota; kingdom Metazoa; phylum Chordata; class Mammalia; order Chiroptera; family Megadermatidae; genus Lyroderma; species Lyroderma lyra. The sequence continues at coordinate 213,596 of PVJL010001124.1, read as the reverse complement.
TTTCAGTTCATGACATGGAGATAAGGTTTTTTTTTCTTTCTCAAGACATGAAGTTAAGTTTCCTTTTTCTCAAAACCTACCCTATGAAGGTAACACTAAAACTGAAAGCCTTGACACCCTGGTTTCTGTGGCAGAGTGGGGAGAGAAGTCACAGGTTGTACATGTGCAGGATGCTAACTGACTGCAGAGCTCTGGGAGCTTCCTGTCCCAGAGCTGAATAGAACCGAGTGAGCAACTGGAGGCACTTGCATAAGTGGAAAAGCAAAGAAAGCAAATGCTGCAGAACTTCCGGTGCTCCTGTGCTGAGGTTGGGGTGGCTCTGCTCCAGAGAGCCCTGCATCCCTTAAAGGCAGTTGGTTGAGAGTCTTTCTGAATGTAGACTGCCATGCATTAGTGTGCCGGCTCTTGGTGTATTAAAAGCAGGGATAGTTCATATACCTTTTAGTCTACATCTTGGCTACCAGAAGAATATGTCTTCTCACAACTGATGGACCCTCCATACCCAGGACCTCTCACCCAGACTGTTGTTGCAATCTCCTAACTTGTATCACTCTAGTCTTTTCCTCTAGTTCATCACACACTCCATTTCCAGAGTGATTGTTCAAAAGCACAACGCTTAGGTCACTCCTCTGCTCAAAAATTTTGCATGGCTCCCAGTTCTATAGAAGAGAGTCCAAATTTCTTAGCCTTCTATCGTATGATCCCTGTTTACTTCTCAGCTTACCTCACTTCTGTCATGCTCTAGCCACATTAAATTGATCCCTGTGCGTGTCCAGTCTTCCCAGCTTTTACTCACATTCTTTTGAGGTAAGAGCACTCCCTTCCCATCGTCAGTCTCTACCTGATTAAATTCTCTCCAGTCTTCAGTTTTCAGATCAAAGCCTGCGTCTTTCAGGAGGCCAGATGTGATCTTATTTCCCTTTTCATGTATTTCTCCTGTGGTGTTTTCCTTGCACTCTAGTTGTGTGTGAGATTCTGTCCAGGAAGTATGCGGCCATGTAATATGAAAAATAGAGTCATTTATGGCTGGATTTTTTCTGGACAGCCCTCGTATACTCATGTACTTCCTCTTATACCTCGTTAACGCCATCAAGGGAGCGACTGACCACAACATCTCAGTGCCTGAGTTTCTTATGCTTAGTAAATTTCTTATGCTTAGTAAGTTTCTTATGTTGGATTGTATTGAATATGGCTGTTATCTGAAATGTACCAGATTAATTTTTAAAAAACATTTTTTATCTCTTGTTGGGAAGGGGTGCTGGTAGAGAAAAAGGAAGTATGAACTGAGTTAGTGTCTTTGCAAGGAAATAAGATGTGACGGTTCATTTTTGCTAAATTTTCCATTTTGTGTTATCTAATGTTTTTCAGTCTTTTGGACTCCTCTCTTCCTGCTGCCTTATCATTTCCTTTTGACCTCTGTCACTGAACGTCCTTGCCATGACCTTGGGTGGGGAAATTGAGAAGATGCTTCCTGGAAGGCCACTCCAAGAGAATCCCTAGTATATTTGTATTGTTGTGACTTTCCTGGTTTCGGGGGCAACAGGGAACCCTTCAGTCACCTCAGACAGAGAGTAACACAGGCCCTAATCAACCCACTGCGTTCGATTGGAGAGTAGTTTGAACTGCCGGAGTCAGGAACGTGGATTCAGTTTTGCACATCTCCCTAACCCCCTACCTAGCTCCCTGTGGAAGATAGTGGGAGTCTAACTGCTATCTCCTTTTCCAAGCAATACATATAGAATACAAAGAAAAAGAACTACGGAAAAGAAGGAGAAGGTTTAAAAGTAAACCATCATTGTCTTTGGAAAGACTTGGTTAGGCAAAAAGTGGCTTCCTGGTGTTTTGAAAGAATCCGGGTTCTAACGAATTTCGGACACACCCAATTTGGAGTTTGCCTAGATCGTAAATGGCTTCATGTGATAGAGTTAATCCATATATCTCATATAAAGTCATTCTATCCCCCTTAAATGCAGCAAGAAACTCATATCACCTTCCTGATAAATGCCTGTTATTTCTGCACACTGATTTTGTTGTTGTTTTTAAAGGACACAGGAATTGCTTTATTTAGCTTCCAATTTCTGAGAGTCCCAAAAATTATAAAATTACTGTAGATTACAAGAAAGTATTATTTAGTTATAGATTATTTGCTGCTATATTTTTCTTGAGGAATACTCTTTTATTTTTGCTCTTATTATGATAAGGTTTGGCTATACAAGGCATTAATAAAAAGTCATTTTTGTATAATACATCCTAAAACTGAGAACCACTTTCTGTATCTGAACAGACAGAATAAATTACATTGAATATAGTTATTACCCTGAAAATCACCTTTTGGATGTATACTTTTTTCTTTCCTCACAAAGATGACTAAACTGTCTTATGTTGATTAATAACATTATTAAATCACCTTTCATATTTGAAACCACATGAATTCAATATGCTATAAGATATGGTTATACAAAGAACATAAGCCCAACTGTGATGGGAAATAAAATTTCTATAACAACTTTTCGATACAGGAAACTATTGGCAAAGTGTATTATTCTTTTTTATTTAAATATTCCGTATGAATTTACCTCTTGAATCCGTTGTGCTCTTGCTTAAATAAACTTTCTTTAAAAGTTAACTCCCCAACACTATTTAATTAACTTAGCTAAAGTTTAGATATGATCTCAAGTCATTTGAAACTAGACAGAGTGAAAAAAGACATGGATAGTTGGCAGCAGATCCCAGTAAAAATATGGCATTTGGCAAAGTATGTCTGCCTTGTTTTGCTTTGCTTTTCTCTTTATGGATGTGGCCTATTTTTGAAATGCTGTGGTTTAAATTCAGTGATCAAGTGACAGGTCTGACAAAACGGAACTTACTTCCGCAGAGGTTCTGTAGGGGAAACATGGAAGTGTTCCAGGAACTAGAGGAAGTAACCTCAATTTCACCTGGAAACATTAGTGTCTTGGGGGCAGGAGATTGGGACTGTACATAAAGAGGGAAGAAAAGAGTTGCCAAGATGCTGAGCCAAACTTGCATCCAGGAATAGAGCAACATCAAAGAACTGAAAACAGTATCTGTTGTTTTCACTACCTATATTGCTATAAGTAGCAATCAGGGAGCCTGAGATAAAGCAAGATTGGAAAGTTCTTTCTTATGGTTCCCTGGATTATGGCAGTAGTCTTCTAAATGGATTCTCTAGCTTCATTCTCTCCTCCAATGCTCAGCGCACAGCATGGACAGTTTAAATATTTGCAAAAAACTCTTGCTCAAGAACTCTGTTCTTGTTGGCCTGCAAGATTAGGTTAAAATTCCTTCTGCTGGCTTGGTGTTCTCTCCACCCAGTTATTTACTTTTCTGACCTCTTCAGTTACTATTCTCCAACAGGAAAGATTTATTCCAGTCTCATTCTTCAAAATCCAGGCTAACACTGACTTTCTACATCTTTCTGATAACTCAAACTCACAGTGAACTCTCCAACATTGAAAAATTATAATTATTTGTTTTCTAACGTTTGGCAAGATTGTTTTATTGTTAGTTATTTTGTTGATGCTAACCGTATCTAGAAATATGTGCACATATATAGTCACTATATGGCATAAGTATACACACATACATATAGAGTATACACATATGGTGACATTTTTCCTTACTGAGTCATGTAGTATAGACGGTTTCTTCATAGGAAGTACATTGAAACTGATGCTGAATTCCTGATTATGAATTATATATGTTTATTCTCAATGCCTTGTATTTATTGCATTGCATCACATTGTATTGTATTGATATGACATGTGAAAGTACTAAACTGCAAGAATTAGGAAAACTAAGTTCTAGTCTCAACTTTTGCCACTAACAGGCAAATCATTCAACTCCCTCACAACTCCAAACATGAAATTAATCTCCTTTATGACCATCAGGAGATCAAAAAAGAAAAGTATAATTGTACACATTAATGATAACCTTAAGTAGTAAAGTTAGTAAAGTTATGATTTCACATCCTTTCCAATGGTGATAATATGTGACACACTTTGATCAGCCAAAGAAAGATGACATGTTATTCAGGTGAGTTGCTTTTATTTTGGTTTTATAAATCAGTTTCTTAAGTACAGAGAGGTTACGTGGCGTTTTTGAGGTTGCCCATTGCAATAAAGGCCACATCAGGCTCACTTTGATTTTTGCTCCCCTACCTGTAACAGCTTCTCTCCCAGTGTAATGAGTCCCTCTACTTTATGGATGGTGTTGAGTGGATTATAATCGTAACGTGATTTATTTCCTCTGTAATTCTTTAGGAAATCTCCCTAGATCCTGTATTTTTCCAGTTGTGAGATGGATGGACCTAAATGTACTTGTTTGTAAACGTTTTTAAACCTATTAACTCAAAATCAACACTAAGCATTATTTTTATTGAGTGCATATTATTATGTGCCCCCTAGGTATCCAGCCCTGTACAAGGGGTGCTACATATATTATATAATTTCTTTAACACATCTTGTAAAATGGCTATGGTAACCTCATTTTATAGATGAGGAAACTATGGCAAGAAGTTCATCCCAGGTCAATCTGATACCATACATTAATCCCTCAATGTGGAAGAAAATGATCTCGGGCCTGTGAAACTCAGCATTGCCTTCAGATTTCAGTTCAACTTAACCGATACTGTTGTTTCATCATTTCCTTTTACCTAACCTTTTCTGAATAACTAGTAGCAAAGTTTACGTGCCTGGGTTTTGCTTTTCCTCGGGTTAGCTGTCCTCTGGTGAGGGTTGTAATGAGAAGTACTGTATTAAAGAGCAGAGCAGGAGCCCAGGAGGGCCTCAGGAAAAGGAGGGTGCCACAAGGGATCTGAGTGTTCCAAAAACTGTGTAATTTCTCTTTGAATAACTAGCCAGTGCCTATCTTTTTCATTTTGGAAGAAATTAGATAAATAAATATTTTCTGACTAAAGATAGTCATTTTTTCATAATGTTTAAGTAAAGAGTTAATAAATATCTATATGTAGAGGTACATGGAATTTTGTGCTTTTTCTATTTTTAATAATAACTGGAAATAATTGGAAACATTATGGGCATTTGCTAAGCTGTATAGTGTGTAGGAGACATTTTCAGGTATGTAGTCCTGTGTTAAAAATGTTTATAAGGATTCAGTATATTTTCTACAGTTCTTAAGGGAATCAGGTTTTAATTTTATGGTCATCATTTTCTCTCTGTGATGGAGTGAACTTCTCCCCAAGTAAAGAATGATCTATATTCAGGAAGCACTTAATGGCACCCGTTCAGCAGATCACACAGCAGGACCTACATGAATAGAGCTAACAAGTTTTGTCCATTAAATTTAGTGACTCGAACAAATTTTTATTATCCTTTTGTAAAAATGCAAGCACTGGCTCATACAAAAACCAGTTGTTACCTAATGAAGTGTTTCAGCATGTTCATATAAGTTGATGGTTTCATATGGCCATATTATCACTGCATCAGCTATTAGCTACTAATAACATGCTCCCAGCTTGCTTTAATGACATACTGTACTCAGAATAGTCAAGTATAGACAGATGTTTTGGAATTTCATTTTTTCCCTCTCGGCTATTGATTGATTCTCAACATCCACTCCTGATTAGAATGCAAGATGTTTTCTTTGAGATTTGGAGTCTTTAATTACCCAATCTAATCAGAAAAAGTCAAGCACCACAACAGGAATTTGGAACGAAAGGCTGGAACATCTTCTTGGATTTCTTACTGTTGACTGTAGTTACAGATGCTCAGTGACAGCCCTCTGCTTACCTTCTGAAGCCCATTTATTAGTAAAGAACATGCAGCTCTGCTAAAGGGAGTGTGAAGTTCACCATACAAGGTTTTAGCAAAAATCGAATTGGTTGTTTCATTAGGGGATTTTGGAGGAGGGACCTCCGACCTCATTGCAGGTTAGAGTGGATGCTCTATGCTTGCTGAACACTCTCCATAGAACCCCTCATGGGCTTTACTCTTAAAGTTCAGATCCCATTAGTAGCACTTTAGAAGTGGAATTGAGGGAGTAATTGAATTGGGTTTTGCAGTGATGAAAATCAGGAGTGTCCAACCTTTTGGCTTCCCTGGGCCACACTGGAAGATAAGAATTGTCTTGGGCCTCACATAAAATACACTAACACTAATGATAGCTGATGAGCTTAAGAAAAAAAAAGATTGCAAAAAAACTCATGATGTTTTAAGAATTTGTGTTGGGCTGGATTCAAAGCTATCCGGGGCCACATGTGACCTGCGGGTCGCAGGTTGGATAAGCTTGCTTTAACACCTGGGTTTTGGATAGCTTTGTTCTTATTTCCTAACAACCTGGACCCTGAGGGATCAATCGGCAAGTCTTTCTGTTTTTTTATTTTGGTATGTAAATAGTGTGTGTGTGTTTACTTATTACTAAGAACTCTCCCAGAAGATTGAGTTCTTTTATGTCTTGAATGAAGTGTATCCTCCAGCCACCTTACTTCCCTTAATGACACAACCTGAAGTTTCTTATTTCCCAGGTAACAAATTACCGTCTTGCTCCCCCAAGTGGAATTGTAACGCTACTGCAAAGTTTGAGACGACTGTATGAGTGATTTAGCGTCTTATTTTTGGAGATAAGGTATTTTCTAGATTTGTTTTCACAGGCTGGGAATAAAATAAAAAAATATTACATCAGATTGGCTGATGGGGATGTGGGTAGAGAAATTGTCTTTTTTTTCTGATAAATTTTCAGTTTTTAGTGTTAGCAAGGTTAGCTATATACTTTATAATGGCTGGCAAATTCAAGGGGCCTCTCTGCTCCACACTTCCGTTTTCAAGGGGTCAAGTGTCACCAGCCTGGCAGACAGTCATGTCTAGAAGACAGCTGTCAACACTCCTGGCAAAGATGGTGGGGTGCTGATGGTGGGTGAAGTTGAAAGACAAGGACAGGTCCCATCTGAATATTGAATCTCACTTGTGCCATTAGTGAAGTAGGCCCAGGCAGTAGCCTTCTGCCTCTGCATCTATATAAGAGACTGTGCCAACATCCACAGCACATGGCAGTCATTTCCAGTTGACAGCTGCTACACATGCCAAAAAATTTCTGGTAATTAAAGCTGAAATTACTGCGTGGCTTTCTTAGCAGTTTAAATTTTTTAAGGCAATGATAACCAAGGGTTTCATGGCATCAGAATCTCTTTTTTCTTTTTTTGCCACTATTTGTTTTTCACAACTTTGACCTTTGTTATGAATTTGTGTTTATTCAACTTTGTACCCTATCACACAAAAGCACTCCTATTTTGTATGTTCTTAGTGTTAAATGTCAAAAAGAAATATCTATACATGCCAAGGCTTACAACTCTGCTCTTTTTCAGGTAAGAGTTATATGCCTTGGCATGTATAGGTATAGGTATTTCTTTGCTTCTAAGCCTTATCAAGGTCAAGGCAAAAGCTCAAATAATACAGTGGTTGTCAAATTAGTGACCAACAGAATATAATACTTGATACTTATGAGCAGGAACACTGTAATTAGAAATTCTCCCTCTCTTAAAATCAGTAATAAGAAAAAGTATTTAGATATATCTTTTCCCAAATATTTATACTTGGGATAAGTGATTATACTTAGGAAAAATAAAACAGCAGTATCAGATTAAAATCCTAATATAAGGGAAGTGCTCTCTGGGCATGTTTTATTTGGGAGTGAGGAGAGAAAAGGAAACACTTGTAATGTTTTTAAAAAAAATACTGTCTTGCTCAAGAGCCACAGTAATTTAGTTCAAGCATTACATCCATGCAAACACATAGGTTCTGTTCAAGCAACATGTGTATTTGTAAAGTTCTGATTTGGAATCCCATGATGCTTTTATTCACAATTGTGAAGATCGTGATGTTATAGTGGCCACACAGCCTATCTGGGGCGAGAGATGTCCATCTAGTATGACTTTGGACTTTGAATAGGAGGGATTTTTCTATTCCACAGGGACTGTGAGGGATTTGTATGTGAATCAACATGTCTCTCTGTTGAGATACATGCATGTACACATGTGAGTATAGATACAAATGTGTGTGCACCTGTGCAAACAAGGCATGTACATGTGGGTGTATCTTTGTATATATGTGACTGCAATATCAGAAGAGTTACAGCAGTAGCTTCATTTCTTCTTCCCAATGGATGCTGGGAATTTTATGCCTTGACAATACTCCTCAAAGCAGCTTTAAGCAGAGCCAGACCTGGGGGAGTTGGGTAAGTGTGCACAGCATGCTCTGCAGGGAATTCTGTGCGTTGATGATACCCTTCAAAACAGTTTCAGGACTGAAACACCTAGAGGTGTTTGGGGAGCTTTACACACCACTCCCTGCTGAAGGACTGTGCTGGAATCTTTGTCTGGCAGCTTGGTCAGGGTGGCCCTATTTGGGGAACATTCCAGCCATAGCTTGGAACCCTTGTTTTCTTGAGAAATGTGAGGACCGAATGAAACAAAACATCTGTGCACATTCCTCATACTCATGAGTGGTGAGATGCTTGCAGCATGTCTTAACATATCAGGTTCTATGCATATTCACACCTTTGCATGCCTTGATTTTTCTGCTTCAAATGCCCTTCCTTCCCTATCTGCAAACACATACTCATTCATTTAGGTGCCTTCCGTCCAGCTTTTGTGGATACACCCTTCTCCTCACACTACCTCCCACCCAAGCAGAGCTGGTTTCTCTTTCAGCTATGTTTTCATCACACTTTGTAAATCTTCCTACTATGTGTGGGCCTTGTTTAACGTAGTTGAGTTTAATAGTAAGCACTCAATAATGCCCCTCCCTCTTGCTCGTCTTCCCACCATTGTACCACTTACTTTGAATAGGCAGTGGGTGATAACCATGTTTAAAATACTCAGTGATTTTTGGCTAAAGCTATGGGAAGCATTCAGGAATGATTTCAAGGGTTTTCCAAACATTGCTAAAGAAGTGTCCAGGAGGACAGAAACATGGCCATTAACATCCTCTAGGAATGAAATTGTTTGAGGTAGGGGAATGATCGGGTACTGCAGGTACAAACCCACGGATTTGGTAGTTTCCTTGATGGGGAATTTAAGGACTTATCAAGGACAGTTTTAACTATGGGTGGTTTTTATGTTATACTCATTGCTCCAGGTTAGATGTGACTGTCTGTCATGGCTTTCAAGTCATATTATAGTTATTTCTTTATGCAAATATCTCCCCCACTAGACTTCTAGAGAGGGTGGGTCTGAGCCATATTCATCTTTGTCTACCAATTGATAATCTTTGAATAAACTTTTGGGGAACAAATCTTCTAGTTAGTCATCTGCCTCAGAATGTAACCCAATGTATTTAATTATAGTTCTAATTCAAATTATTCTCTGCATTCACAGCCACCACTGGTCCAAGCAATCTTCAGCGGTGACCCCGAGGAGATACGGATGCTCATCCACAAAACCGAAGACGTCAATGCTCTGGTAGGTGGTGCGATGGTCTCGCCTGCTCGGGCCCTCTTGACCTTTTCTGTATTGTGGACCTCTTTGGTATCTGGTGAAAATTCAGGGCTGTTTCTCAGAATTCTGTTTTTAAATCCATGAAATAAAATATATAGATTTAGAAAGGAAATCAATGATACTGAAATAGTTATCACAATATTAAAGATCATATTTGTGATATAATTACATAGGTGCTTTGTTATCAACACATTTAAATAGCAAGATACAGCAGGCAATCTAATAATGACTGTAGTTTAAAAACAGTGATGAGCATGACCAATATTCTGCTTTATTTGAAATTACTGTAATGTGGAAGGAACATAGCTGTGACTTCTGCAGGTGACCGAGTCGCAGTGACTGCTGACACTACTGAGGTTTGCTACCTGCATTCATAATGGAAGGAAATGTAAAATTTCCATTAAAAGTTAGTGAAAATAAAGATGTAATATTTTTACATTTAGAAACCATGCCCTGTAGCAGGGGTTGACAAGCTATGGGCTGTCTGTCACCTGTTTTTGTGTAGGCTGAAAAACTAAGGATGGTTTTTATTTTTTAATGGCTGGAAAATATGGAAAGAAGAATGATAGTTTGTGACACATGCAAATTACATGATGTTCAGATCTCAGTGTCTATAAATAAAGTTTTGTTGGAACATAGCCATGTGAGCGTTTGCACTGCAGCAAAAAAGTTGTGTAATTATGACCGAGACTGTTGGTGGCCTGAAAAGCCAAAAACATTTGCTACCTGGCCCTTTTGAGGAAAAGTGTGCTGGCCTGTCTCCTGGGGTGTCCATGAGCCTGGGGTCATGGATGAACTAGGCATCCTGTGTAACCCTGAAATTGTATGTAATATATGTGTGCACTTGTGGATGTTTATATTTTTCTGTAAAAGGGTCAAGACATTTCATCAAATTATTAAAAGGATCTGTGAACCTCAGAAGATTAAGAACCATTGTATTGGAAAGATCTCAAAACAAACAAACCTGCAATGAAGAAAGAGTTAGTTAACAATTTACCCTTTAAATGGTTTCCTAGACCTGGGTCGAAAAAGCAGTTATGTGTAGTACATGATACTAATCCTTCTAATGTAACTCACTTACCTAAATGCTCCAGTCCATCGGGGAGAGGAGTTCTGTTAGAAGTCTCTAGTGTTAAGTAGAAACAACAGGAACAGTCAAACACATCGGCAATGTAAGAAGAGCTTTGCCATCGGGAAATGAATCGTGTCTGAGGTTGCATACTTGTGTCTAGTCGGCTGAATGCTTTATTCCAAAAGCAAGTCCTTTGGTGCAGCTCTTGCTCTGTGACAGTGCAGGTTGGTGTGGCTTTTTGAAAAAGCTTTTGGCAGCTTCTCCCCTGAATATAACAGGGCAATGTTTTATGGCATTTTTGCAAAGTAAGCACAGATGAGGCCAGGGCCAGACTACTGGAGAAGGCAGTTGGGCATTTTTCCAAGGTCTGTGGGGTGTGACTATACTTTTGAGAGGAGGCCAGGCAAGCAAGCTGATCGTCCAGTATTCTAACATCACTGGAATCTGCTCAGCCTATTTCATGGCTGTTGCCCAAGCCCAGGCAAACCAAAGGCAAGGTTACTGTGTTTTCCTGATGATCAAAGGCAAACAGACTTTTGTTCAGTCATATATGCCAAGAAAAATTGTACTGGTCTCTGAATGACCGTTATGTCTCCATAGGAAAGTGACACTTGCTAGCTGACCAAGGTTGGGAGAGCTTAATTTTAGTTGTAGCTTAATTCAATCGCTGAATTAGATGGGTTAACTACTGTAACACAGACGCCTAAATGTATGAGGGCTCAAATATAAGAGAAATTTAGTGTCTTATGAACAGATTAGTAAGGTGGCTCTTTTTCACACAGGGTCCCAGCTATCAACATGTGGCTTCTAAGGTCACCCAAAGGGTTCACCTGCAGTCCAGCCAGAAGGGAAAAAAGAGCACAAAAGCAAAGCATGGGGGGATTTATACGAGTTAGCTTGGAAGGCATGTAATCACATCTACTCACATCCATTGAGCAGAACTCAGTCGTATACCACACCTAACTATAAGGGAGGTAGGGAAATTAGTGTAGCGACATCCCAAAAGAGTTGGAGAACATGAACTTAGCTAAACAGTTAGCAAACTAATTTTGGGTCTTACAGAATTCTAGGGAATTCAAGGTTCACCATTTACTTCTCTCTGCAGTGACTTACATTCAGACTTACATTCAACAGTTATTTACTGGGTTCAGGCCCGGTGCTAGGTGCTCGGGGTACAACAGTGAGAAGACAGCTCTTTCCCTCACGGAGATTGCAGCACGGCAGAGAAGTCAATGAGTGAGCGATCACTCTGCAATGCATTTTTAACGGGGAAATCGGGACGCTAGGGGCTGATGAAGTGGTGTGTAAATTGAGACTTACGGGGTACTACTGTGGAGTTTGCTGTGTATTTGCAGGTCATTGGGTGTGTGGCAGAGGGAAGGGAGGAATACAGGGAGGGAGAGGAATAAGGGAATGAATGAGTGGTTGAATGAATGACAGAACAAACAGAAGGAAGGCATGAGTTCCTGAGGTTGATTGTATGGCTCTTCGGGATCCACAGTCCTTTACCTCCACACACCTCTTTAGACTCCATCTTCACATCCCCTTTCCCTTCCCTCAGGTGAGTGTAAAGAAGATCATTTGATTCCCCCCTCTGTTATCAGGTATGTTGTAGACACTGAGTTGTGCTCTTAACATCATGCTTTTCTTTTATGAGTACTCCTTAGGCATCAGTCATGTTGACTCTTTTGCTGGGTGTAGATTAGGTAGTTTAGTGGAAGTGGCAGTTAACAAAGGGCACAGGCAGATGGAAAACAAATAAGGATTAGAAATCTCAGCCTGAAGATTCATTTGAGGAGGGAAGAGAAGCTGCTAATTGGTACATTTAAAGGTCAAGAAAGGCAAATAAATCGTGGAGAAGCCTTCTGTCTGTTAGTGGGATGACGGCATTGGTCTTCTGGCCTTCTCTCTCTCAGCCTTTGCTTTGCTCTCTTTACCCTAACTTATTGACTTAATTTTTCTTTTCTGTCCTAGGTTCTGATTTTTTGGCCTTTCTTTTTCTTCCCTACCTCTCTGTGCCTTCTGAAGAGTTGCATGTTATTGGGTGTAAATACCCTTTGCTTAATTGATCCTGATACAGGAAGCAATCTCATTCAGTTTTGCCTGTTTTGTTTTTCTGAACTTTATTTCCCACTAATAGTCTTCATGAAAGCTATGCTTCACCCAAACCAGATTACTCAGTCCATTGGTATTTATTCTTTTCTTGCTTCTCCACTGTTCCAATCCCATCTGCCCTTCCAGACCTAGTGCTTCCTCCCTTAAGTTGCCCTAATTCTCACTTCCTTCCTGCTGCCTTCTCTGCCGCCTCCCCAACTCAGCCAGAGAAACGTACCTCTCCTCTCAACCCCCGTAGCTCTTTATACTTCATTGATCCCTTTATGTGAGTTACTCATATCTACGTTTTACTTTTGAGAGAAAATTTTCTTGAGGGCATGATCACTACATCATTTTTTTTCTCATTTGTTCAATTGCCCAGTGCAGTCCTTGCAACATATTTTGAGTGAATGATTAAACCCCACTTTAGTTCTTATGTTGAGTCAATTTGTGATGGTCTGTTTTTCATTTCTGCCAAGGAAGACAAGTTGTCACACAGTGACTGGCTTAGTTAGTGTCCCTCAGGTGTCAGTTGTAAGATTGAAAGTTTTCCTGTAAAAGTGAAAATCTGTTGATGGACTAAGGAGCCACTGAAGGATCAGCAAGGGTACTCTGAGTCTTTTTGTGGTTTCTCTGACAAGTGACATGCCAGGACCTGGAAATATAGGAAGGCAGTTGTATGCCCTGAGAAATCCATTTAAATTGACCCAGATGTGGCTAACTAGAAAGATTTTAGAAGGAAGCCTTCATCAAACTAACTGAATTGTATTCAAAGTAGAATATTTGAATTCATAATGAAGGCAGAGAGTCTGAAAACCAAAATTTGAACTCAACAAAGGCATTTTGGGGATTATGCTGTGACAGTATGACACCAACAGTTTTACTATACTGCACTAGAACAGGGACAGAGACAAATTGGTGCCTGCTGATGGTGAGTGGTGAAGACAGGGAGGGAACCGTGCCATGTAAGGAGTAGTTGAAGAACCTGGTGATGTTTTAGATTTGGGGAAGACAGGAGAACTGTCCCCTGTAGTTCAAACACTGTCAAGTTAGAATGGAACTAAACATCTCATTATGTCATGTGGTTGCAAGCTACAGAAAATAAGACTTCAGCTCAAAATATAAAAAAAATAACTTACTAGAACTGTCTAAGGAAGTAATGAGTTGACTTGACAAGGAATAAGCTCCCTGAAACGCCACCAGACTGGAGGTTCTAGAGGTGACTAATGGTACCACATAGGGCTCCACTCTCCTATCTTCTGCCCTTGGCCAACATTGCTAATAGAGCACGACTTTTTTTCTCTTTGGGTCTTAAAAACCTAAATTTCTTCTCAGGACAGTACTATTAAATTGAAGTTGGCCTGTTAATTGAAACTATCCCCCCCTCCCATGCCTGAACTAGGTGATGTTTAAAGTCTGTTACAATTGTGAGAGACTACAATTCCAAAATTTGTAAGTCCCATGTGATAGCAAACCCATCATGCTTATTTCTTTTTTAAAGTATCACTAACAGAGATGAACACACACACACACACAACCCTTATTCTACCAAATAAAATGAATAATAACTCCTCAATATCATCTAATACCCAGTGTATATTCAATTTTATTTTGTTCTGGTAATCTCAAAAAAAAAATGTCTTTTTATACTTGGGTTGTCCCCAAGTTGATTATTTTAATCCATCTCTTTATAAAACAAAATGATTTTTGTCAAGCTGTTAATGTTTATTATAAAATAATAGGATTTGGCCTAAGTATATTGATGTATTTGCTTACTGTCTCTAATTCCAGGATGAGAAGAGATGATATGTGAATGTAACAGAGTAAATCTTAAAGGGAAAGCTAAGCTTATGTTGGCAAAGAACTTAATAGTGAAAAAAAAGGGAGAAAACCATTAAAGCTGTAGTTCTGGACGAAGGGCATTAAATCAGGAGATGGTGGCCTGTGATGATCCAAGTATCAATACTGTGTGATAAGGGGATTTTGTCAAAAAACAAAACAACTTATCCACAGTGAACTTGCAGTTTGTTCTTGTGTATATGCGTATGTGTACAGGGATGTTATACCATATATATATATATAAAATCACCACACTACGTGTAGTTAATATTCATCCCTACGTGTTTACAACATTTTTTTTGTGTGATGAGAACTTTTAAGGCTGACTTTCTTAGCAACTTTGAACTTTCAAATATGCAATACAGTATTATTAACTATAGTCACCATGCTGTACATTATATCCTCATGACTTATTTATTTTATAACTAGAAATTGGCACTATTTCTTTTTTTATTTTCATTAAATTTATTGGGGTGACATTGGTTAGTAAAATTATATAGGTTTCAAGTGTACCATTCTATAATATGTCATCTATCTATTTCATTGTGTGCTCACCACCCAGACTCAGTCCTCTTTCCATCACCATATATTCGACCCCCTTTACCGTCTTCCACCACCCACTTTTCCCCTTACCCTCAGGAACCACTAAATTGTTGTCTATGTCCATGAGTTAGTTTGTTTGTCTTGTTCGTTTGTTGCTTTCAGTTTTATATCCCACACATGAGTGAAATCATATGGTTCTTGACCTTTTCTGTCTGACTTATTTCACTTAGCATGATAAACTCTAGATCCATGCATGTTGTTGCAAATGGCAGTATTACTTTTAAAAACAATGTATTTTTTGACACCATCCAGAAGGGTGTAATATGACTCGACCTAAACAACTTTGATTGGTAAATTTAATATCTTCTATAAATTTTTCTCAGCTTTATCCTATCATGTCAAATTCTCTGGAACATTAGAAATACAAACTATATATGTAGCACAGCCTTTTAAGCATCTAGATTTTTGTGTATCTTTCCTCACCTACGTATACCTTATTTGAATTTTCTTTTTAAATAAATGATTCGATAGGGGAATGAAGACTTGAGATGTTTAGTTAGCTTAGGGACCTGGGCACCCTCTAAATTAGACGGTTGGTGGGTATAATGACCCACTAAGCTCTCACCAAGTGTTGCTGCACAGGAATGAAGGGGTGGTGTGGCCTAGACTTTCTAAGTTTTAAAGAGAAAATACAGGAAATCTATAAATTGTTAAATGTTGGTTCCAAAAAAATGGTCCAACATTCTTCAGGCCAAAGAAAACACATCTGTGGGCCAAATCCGGACTATAGGCCTCCGTTTTGCTAACCGTGGTTGAGATCAGTGAATGTCCAGCAGTTAAGGTTTCTCTGGCCACCTGCATCTGGAAATCTGAAGCGTGATCCTAAAGCTAGAGGCCCCCATGTCCCAGACAGAGCTGTGGCCTGTGTTCTCCAAGCATTGACACTTCTGGCTCACTGGCCCTGGGGCAGGTTGGTGGTCCCTTCACTGCTCTGGGAGAGATGCTTTGTATCCGGAGGGTAGGTGCCAGTCTCTCACTCAACATGTGCCTTTCAATATTGTCACATCCCCTGCTCGCATTGGACCACTGCCCAGGATGTGGGGCTGTGATGTGGAAGCCATGACTTGTGTCCTGTAGAGAATGATTCATGAACTCCAGACGGCACTAAGCAGGCTGCAGCTATGTGGCTTCATGGCCATTTAAAATGTGCGACGGCAGGCCTGGTTAGCATCATTCCTAATTACCCTCCGGGGATGCGCAGCAGCTTGAGCCCCCACTTCTTCAGCACTGGCTTTGGAGGACGGAGGAGAAATCTTACAATGGTATACAATTTGCACCCTCCAGATAACAGAGATGAGTGTTTTAGAGCCATGGAAATATTCCAAGTATAAAGCCATTAGTATGATTTTGCAATTGCTAGACATTTTTATAGCATGTAGAAAAATCTCGCAATTAGAAGATATTCTTTGTAAAGAGCTCGAGAATGTAAATATTTCTAGGATAAATGGTATGGCCCTGTTTTCATATTAGATATTAAATTTGAGGAGAGGATGTAAATGTGAATAAATGAGCTACATTATTCTTAGATGGTAAGAAGACCCAGTTATTTGAAATTAACATAGAAATTCAGTCCAATTGAATTGGGTGGTAGGACCTAGCGGGGAAAACCTGAAAAGATCATTCTAAACCTAATCTAGTGGAATAAACATGTGAGACTAGCTAGAAATCTCTTGAAAATCAATGACAGAGTTTCACAAAATATGTTAAAACAAATGACAAAACTATAGCAACTAAAACAGTGTGGTACTGGCATAGCAGTAGTCAATCAAATTAGTGGAACAGATTAGAGAGTCCAGAATTAGGCTCAAGTGTATATGAACATTGGCATATAATAAAAGAAGCATTTGAAACCACTGGGATGAGATGGATTATTTAATAAATGGTGTTGAGACTTCTGGTAAAATTATAAAGCTGAACTGTTACCAAATTTCTTATATCAAGATAAATTCTAGAGGTCAAAAATAAGAAGGTGAAAAAAGTGGAATACAACAATTTTTTGCCATCTTGGGGTGAGGAAGGACTTTCTAAGCATGATGGCAAAGAGTAAAACTATAATGCACATGTAAGCTCTAAGCTTTTATATATTAAATGACTTTAAACAAGTTTAAAAGGTAAGCTAAAGATGTGTAACATATGTGAAAATATTCCTAACATAATAAAGAACCATTGCAAATTATTTAGAACAAAAAAGCACTCAAATAGAGAAATGGGCAAAGGACATGCAGAGGCCACTCACCAAAGGACAAATGTAAATAAATAGCTAAAACATAAGAAAAGGTGTCTGTTCTCAACCTCACCTGAAATCTAAGAATTCATTTAAAATAGCCACATAGTGTCATTCTTTACCTGTCAGATCAGCAAACATGAAAATAAAATCTCAAGGAGGGTGTAGATAAAGGGACACGCTGATCCCTTTTTGGGCAGAGTGTAATTTGGAGTAACGCTTGGAGGGCAGTTGGGCAATTTGTATCAGTACTCAACTATGTAAATCCTTTGACACAGCAACATGACTCCTGGGAACTTACTCTAAGGGGATTCATTCGAGATTATATATACGTATATACTGCGGGTACCAAAAAATGTATACACATTTAAAGAGATGTTATCTATGTATTATTTTTTGAAGTTGAATTGAATTATGGTAGCAATAGATAGTATGATGTTCACTCAAAAGATGATGTTAATCAAATGAATGTAGCTAGCATCACCATGTGACAGGCAGGACAGTCAGAAAATGGCAGGAAGCAGGGTTGTCATTCAAGGAGTGCAAGACCATTTTGAAGTGGTTGTATTTATTGATAGGTAAGATCTTCAAGATATATTTTTGAGTGAATCAGCCAATTGTTAAATAGCATGTCATGCATATAAGAAGAAGTCTAGAAGAATGTTCTCCAAAAGATTAATTATAATTGAATGGGTGGGATTTTTGCTTTTTTCTTTCATCCCTTGTGTATGATTAATATTTTTATGCTGACCATGTATTATGTTGATAACTAGTAAAAAAGTACATTTATGTAAAATATGCATCCACATACACAAGAAAGCCAGTTTCCAAAGTTGCTCATATTTAGTACAAGGATATGACTTTTAAAATGCACTTACTATATTTATCTATTTGAATAACAGACACACTTCAGAGCATACTTCAATGGCATAGTGCTTATTACCTATCTTCTATTACATTACAAAAGTCTTTCTCTTGGTATTAGCCAGAGCCTGAAGAATTGGTGGTAGAAGCTTTTGGCATCTCAGTGGAGTTCTTTTCTTCTACCATCATGCTACCCCTTCTGGAGAAGTTTCAGTGGGATCTCCTTATTTGATATTGAAGACTGAAAATGTGTATGGATGAAATTCTAAATGGCAATATCATAAAATTTCATGTCTTTTTACTTAGATATGTGAGCCACATTTCATGTCACAAATTATGGAAAACTAATTTTTATTGAGGTATAATTGGCATATAACATTACTTTCAAGTGTACAACATAATGATTCAGGCATGCATGAATCAGGCATGCATGTAGCTGTGCTCTCCCCCCACTTTGTTGAGCACGTGGGAATAGAACATCACTAAGATACTGTATCCCCCTGTCTTAGGAGGGAGAGGAAAGGGTGTCATTCGAGTAGGTAATAAAAGGCAGCTCTCTAGCTCAGGAGTGCAGATACCTTGTGTTTCTCCCTCTGGTTCGCAGAGGTCCTGTCTTTTGTCATCAGTGCTTCATGTTGATTTATGTATTGTGTCCTCAACTGCTTTGTATATATGGCTTTTCCCATATTTAAAACACATGTGCTAGGTTGGCTCTTCATCTTTTGCTCTTTCCCTTTCAAAGAGGGAATACTCAGTGTTGGAACAGACATGAATTTTATTTGGGAGGCAAAAATAGATGATAAATAGATAGATACAGACAGATAAACAAACAACTGGGCATAATCTAATGCTCAGGCAGCATGATTCATTACTAGCTATTTCTCAGGGAGCCCCATTATGCAGGACCCCTAAGAAAATAGGACCTATAATCACCTGCTCAAGATACTCCATTTGGAAGAAATCTGAAGAAGTCTGACATCCTTCCTTTGACTCAGGAATTGATAGTAATGGGCTTTCTTTATAAAAAATATTGTTGTTTTATTATGAAAATTTTCAAATATTCAGAAAACAGCTGTGAGTCCACCCCGGAGAAAGAACACATGTTAACACTTTGCCGTATTTACTTTAAAAAAAAAGGCAATAAAATTTTATAGATGTAGAGCTTTCCCCCCACATAAACATGGTCCTTGTGTCATTCATGTCTGTGCACAAATACCACCTTCTGAGACTCCCTCCCTGATCTTCCTATGCAAAATAGCACCCCCCCCCCCCCGCCATCAGCCTCTAACCTCTTCTTGATAGCACTTTTCACTGCCTGACACATAGAGTGTGTTTCTTTGTTAGTCTTCTGTCTGTCGTACGTCAGCTCCGTGAGAGCTGAGTCACGGCTGTGTTCCCATTGACTCGCCCTCATCTCGGTGGGGCTGGACAAACTCAGAACCAACGAACAGAGCTGAAGCCTCTTTTAGGCTTCCTGACCCATCACCTCCCTCCCTGCTCTCTCCCCAGGGAGAATCACAGTCCTGAAATTTTATGTATCCTCCCATCCCTGTCTTTAAATACTTATTCTTAATTTAATTTATGCCTTTCAATTTATGTGTGTGCATTGTGTATATATATGCCAAAACAATAGATGATATTGTGTATCTTTAAAAATATTACATATACAAACTGTTTATATTCTCTGTAACTTGCTTTTTCTCACTCAACATTATGTGTTTGAGATTTACCTATGTGGATACACGAACATTTATTTTACGTATTTTATATTCCTACACTATTACTCCTAGGATTTTATCATAGTGGGTCCATTCTTGGTCAGAGCCTTTTAATAATGGCTATATCACCCTTCTTTTGTCAGGGACTCTCTGAGTCTGAACTGTGGTAACAATTGTACCAATCTTAGAAATGGGTTAGAAAACTGGTTAAGATGGTAAATCATGTTATGTATATTTTACCAGATTTTAAAAATTTACAAAAAGAAGTTAGAAGGGGAACTATGTAAGGGTGTTCAGTAAGGACTGGCCCCTTTCTAAAAATAAAATCATGGTAAATGATATTTGAGAGAGTGAGTTTTACTCAGCACCGCAGAATATATTTATTAATAAAATTCTGTTTTTTAAGGAATTGTGATTTTGCTCTTGGTACCTTAGAAAATATAGTTTCTTCCAAGAAGACATAACATATGACCAATGGGTACATGAAACAGTGCTCAACATCACTAATCATCAGGGAAATGCAAATTTAAACCACAATGACATAGGAAGACTATTACAAAAAAGACAGGAAATAATAAGTATGGGTAAAGATGCTCTGTTTGTGGGAATGTATGAGGTCAGACAATTAATTTTGCAAACCCAAAATCTGGCAATTAAGTTCACAAACTTAACCACCGTGTGCTTATTTTGGCAGCACTGTACAAACAACTTGGTATGGAGTTATCACCTTGTTTATACAGTGCTGCCAATATAAATAAGCACACGGTGGCAAGTTTGTGAACTTAATTGTCAGATTTTGGGGATGAAGATGGTTCTGATAGCCATTCCAGAAAATTGCTTGAGGGGTGAACCTGGTGCTGGTGTCGGTGCATAACTTCCCAAGGGGAGGACTTCGAAGGTGACTATAGTGATACTCAGCAATGAGGTATGCAGCACTTTCTCTAGGATGAGTTCGTGAAATTAATTGTCTGACTTCATACATTCCCACAAGCAGAGCATAAGCGACATGTTAGCCTAAGTTTATGGGGATAATGCCATGAAGAAAACAGCAGTGTACAAATGGATTAAACATTTTTCTGAGGGGAGAGAAAGCGTCACTGATGAAGAGAGGTCAGGATGGCTGGCAACGAGCAGAACTGATGAAAACATTGCAAAATCTCTTCAAATTGTGTGTCAGAATCATTGGCTGACTGTGAGGAGCATAGCAGACTAAGTAAACATCAATAGAGAACCAGTTAGGAAAATCTTAACTGAAAATCTTGGCATGAGAAAGGTGTGTGCAAAAATGGTCCCGAAGGAGCTCACTGATGAACAAAAGCAAAGGAGAGTCGAAGTTTGCCAAGACCTTTTGGAGAGGTGGGACAATGTTTTGGGCTGTGTTATCACTGGTGATGAGACATGGGTGTACTAACATGACCCTGAAACAAAGCGTCAAAGTGCACAATGGAAGTCAGCCAATTCTCCATGACTGAAAAAGTTGTATCAGTCCAAATCAAGAGTCAAAACAATGTTGCTAAACTTTTTTGATATTAGAGGGATTGTTCATTATGAATTTGTACCAACTGGACAACCAGTTGACTATTTGGAAGTGCTGAAAAGGCCATGTGAAAAAGTTAGATGAAAATGACCTGAATTTTTTGCCAACAATTCATGGCTCTTGCATCACAACAATGCACCAGCTCACACGGCACTGTCTGTGAGGGAGTTTTTAGCCAGTACACAAATATCTGTAATGGAACACCCTCTCTACTCACCTGATTTGGCCCCAATGACTTTTTTTCTTTACCCAAAGAAAAGGAAATATTGAAAGGAAGACATTTTGGGGACATTCAGGACATCAAGGATAATATGACGATAGCTCTGATGGCCATTCTAGAGAAAGAATTCCAAAATTGCTTTGAAAGGTGGACTTAGCACTGGTGTCAGTGCATAGCTTCCTAAGGGGAGTACTTTGTAGTTATATAGCACATTTTCTAGGATGAGTTTGTGCACTTAATTGTCAGATCTCATATCTACCACTATAATATCAAATAGAATAGTTTCACTGCCCTAAAAATCCTCTTTGTTCTGCCTATTCATCCCCCCTCCTATTCTATTGAATATTACATGTAACCTAAGAAAGCACAGTTTGCTTGAAATGCAAAAGCATAGCCAATTAGATGGCACACCAAAGCCATCCCAAACACTTTCTGGAATTTCTGCTGACTGTGTTAGCTCCTTTGGTCATCCGTGCCTGTTTGAGAGCTGCTGTGTTTAGCACAAATGCCCAGTTTATGTCAGGGTCCGTGCCATTAAATTCTGCAGCTTCAAAAACCAATGAATATGGTGGATGTGCTCACAATCAACTTGTTGGTCATCATCCTCTCTCTCCCATTGCGCTTGATTACCCTCATCTTTACGGAGAGGTTAGAAGTCCCTGAACAGAACCACCTCTGTGCCCCTGAGGACTGGGGAGTCGTCTGTGCTCCAGATGTCTGATTACAGTACAAACAGACCTGTTTGCTTTTAGAGAGGCAAATGTTTTCTGTGTTCAACTGAGCTTGTAAAATTTCATTAAGAAGCTAATCATTAGTCCTGATTAAGTAAACACTGGATGTTTGGCATGAATATTTTAACTACCAATTTCTGAGCTGGCTCAGCCTTTTCAAGGGTACTGATTGTCAGCTGGGACCAATAATCTTTTAGTCACCTGTGCCCTTTTCCACTCCATCATGAGAGAATCCCTTCCCCTCTCCTCCGGGGAAGAAAATCAAGTCTCTCCCAGAGCCCAGAAATGAAGGTGGTTCTCTGATGCTCATTAAAGGACTTTTCTCTCGCAATTTAAGTAACAGTTCTCATTTCTGCCTACTCTCCTGTACCGGAGAAGAGAATAAACTCTGCTTCTCTTTTTTAAATTGAATTGGTTTCTGTCCTTCCTTTTGCCTTTATAAACATATCCGGCTTTAACAAAGATCAGATTTCTTTTTTACTGATATTAAAATTACATATATAGATGTGTGTGTGTGTGTGTGTGTGTGTGTGTGTGTGTGTGAAGATGTACTTAATATGAAGCATTTATTTTCAAATCTAGGAAAGAGCAAAGGCAATAAAGATGCACAAAATTTAAAGTGGTTGCTGCCAGGCACTCAGACATTTATATTGCAGTAGGCACAATGAATTGAAACAGCATTACAAAGATTTTCTCTGGGGAAGAATACATTATGATAGCGTTTTCTGAAGTGTGTTTCTCAGGGTCCACAACAAATCTGGCAAGTGTTTAGAAGGGGAAAAAAAGAGGTTTTGTGGCTAAATAAAATTGGGAAGCCCTGCTGCAAATTTCCTTGTGTTTTAGTGAATTACAGTGCATATTGCCATATTAAAGGCTTTGAGAAATCTGCCCTAAGGAAATCTGTTTAACTTTCTTGAACACAGTGTTTTTCAAAGCCATTTGACTTTGAATGCCTACCTATCTTTTTTTCTGTTTTTAATTTTAACCTAATTCCTGTCCCCCAGAACCAGTGGAATACACTTATACTTTGTGACATAACTGTTGTAGACTGAGAGTCTCTGGAATAACCTGTGGCAGTGGTTCTTGAACTTGAGTGTGCATCAGAATCCTGGAGATTGTTGCTGGGCTTCACTCCCAGAGGTCCAGGGTGGGGCCTGAGGACCTGTATTTCTAATGCGTTTCCAGGTGCTGCTGCTGCTGCTGCTGCTGGCCAGGGACCACACTTTGAGAACTCTTAGTCCATGGTCAAACTGAAAGGAGAACAAAAATGATGGGGAGGGAAGTAGGAGTGCTACAACAGAGGTGCTGCTGTACAGTGTGCAATTTAATGTACTCATTCAGCGTATACTGACTGAGTCTGCTGTATGCCAGGCACAATGCTGGGTGCTACAGATGCATTCACTGGTGGTGGACACAGGCTTAATCTTTGCCTTTAGGAGCTTACAGTGGAGTGGAAAGGCAGGCAGTGAACAGGTAAAGGAAATGAGTCCATATAGTTGAGAAGACTGCAGAAGGAAGCCAACAGTGTGCTATGACACTGAACAAAAGGTGGTCAGCCAAGTTCTCTCTGAGATGGCAGTGACATTGAAGCTGAGACAGGCCGTGAGAAAC
This sequence comes from Lyroderma lyra, assembly GCA_004026885.1. Lineage (NCBI taxonomy): Eukaryota > Metazoa > Chordata > Mammalia > Chiroptera > Megadermatidae > Lyroderma > Lyroderma lyra. The sequence continues at coordinate 189,614 of PVJL010001124.1, read as the reverse complement.
AGGCCATAAGAATATGAGGTTAATGTTTTAGTATGAATAAAGACATGAGCAAACGCCCTGAGGGGTTGGGGGTGGGGGGAAATCCCAGGAATTGCAACAAGGCCAGTGTGGCTGGAGGACAGTGAGTGTGAGAAAAAGTGGAAGGAAAGGAGGTTGGAAGAGAGACAGGGAAGGGCCAGGTCATCAGAACTGAGTAAAAAGTTTAGGTTTAACTGACATGCAAAAAGTTTTGGTGAATATTTTAAAAAGTCACTCTGGGTGTTGCGTGAAGGAAGGATTGTGAAGGGGAAGAGTAGAAGCTGTGAGACCCACAAGAGGCCCTCGCCGGAGTCAGGATGGAAGTGACGTCCCTGGAGTTGGGAGGTAGCCGTGGTCAGGGCCTCTATGCACTCCTGGGCTCTAGGGGGCGCCACTCCCTGGTAGCCACCAGAGGAGGAGAGACTTCTGTTGGCTTCCAGATATGTCAGGAGGTAGATCATACAGGATTTGCTGAAGAATTGACTGTGAGAGGTGGGGAAGAGAGAGGTTATGAGAATGCCTCCTTGGTGTCTGGCTTGAGCAATAGGGAAGGGGAAGAACTGCAGGAGGAGAGGGGGAGACAGTTCATTTCTGAGAGTGGACAGAACTAAAGAGTTACTTTTCAGGGGACAGTGAGGTGACCATAGCCACCATTATTCTGCAAATAGAATGATTGGCTATTTGCTGGTATACAAAAGAAATGGTGTGGGAGTTTAATAAATAACTTCTATTAGAGAGTTGTCCTTTGTGTATCAGCATTTCTTTGTTCCATAATATCTGGGCTCAGCTGGAAAGACTTGGCTGGGGGGAGTTGACAGATGGGGACTGGAATCATCTGGAGATGTCTTCACTCACATATCTGGCAGTTGATGCTGGCTGTTGGCCTGCGCACCTACACGGGCCCCTGCATGTGGCCTGGGCTTCCTCACAGCAGATCACCACAGGGTAGTTGAACTTCCGACATGTCAGCTCGCGGCTCCAAAGGCGAGCCATCATTGCAGATATCTCGAATCTCTAAATTACATGGGACAGGTAGCTGAGTTCATGTTCTACTTAATAGAATGCTAGATAAGAAAGAGACTGCTGTGCTCAGCATGCCGCCTCAGGGATAATTGGACTTGTAGAGAAGAAGAGCTGTTGTTTTGCATTAGACCAGATGACAAGGATATTCTCAACTTTGGCTGTGAGCCAGTCATGTGGTAAACAAGTATTTTTCCAATCTCGTCCACTTGCCTAGCCCTGAGAGGTGAAGCAACAGAGCATAATTCATGCTTATCAGATAATAAGAGGATGTTCATGAATTAGGACATAGAAGAACAGGTTTGAATTATTGAAAAACATTACCTGGACAAAAATTTCCCAAGACCTCTACTCTTAAATCCATTCTGGTGGGCTTCATCCATGAAGTAGCAGTGCACAGTGCTTCCTTTATGTGCAGAAATTATTCTTGATGGATTTTGGGTAGCCTTAGATGACTGAAGACACCAGTCTGAGTTGGATGGTCTAATCCTAAGATAAGATGATTGATCTAAGGCAGTAGATTCCAAAAAGGAGAGGATAGGCATCCCAGGAAGTGTGCAAGGTGATTCACTGGGGGCAATGGAATATCTACTTCTATATCTTAAAAAAAATTTTAATGTGTATTTTTATACGCATCTTATCAATATTAAATATGATAGTATAGTGAGCATATAAAATTTATGAATGATGAATTAAATAAATCATTTTGTTTGTGCTCAAAAAGTCATTTTTTGCCAATGGGGCACTGCTTGAAGGTATGTCTTAATCACATCTATAACTTGTCGCTAATGCTTTTCAAACTTTATTATGCATAGACATCCCCTAGAGAAACTTGATTTTTCTTAGCTCAGTGTAAGAAGCATTAGAATTTGGGGAATTGATTCATACTATTTAAGGTCAAAAGAGACTGATTTATGAACTAAAATGCCAAACTTTTACATTTCCAATAGCTTGAAAGCCAGATTTATTATTCATGCTTGTTAATGCTTTTATTCTTGGACAAAGTAATTTCTTTCAGGATACAACATATCCAAAAATAATTGTCTTGATGAACTTTAAACTGGAAAGATAAATTTTGATTCCTGAAGGATATTTGCAAAAAGCCAATACAGCCTACTGGTAGATTATTCTTGAGATACAGCATAGAATCGTGGCTAAAAGGGTGAGTACTGGTGGCCACACTGCCTGGGTTTCAGCTTTGACTGTGCTGCCTACCAGCTCGACTGTGACCTTGAGCTAGGTAATTAATCTTTTGTGTACTTCTGTTTCCTCATATGTAAAATGGAAATATTCAAAATTCCTACCCATTATGAGCATAACCATGGAAAATGCTTAGATTGGGGCCTGGCAATGTTAAGAATCTAATCAATGTTGTGATTCTTCTCTATTCTAAGGATATTTCTTTTTAAAGAATTCAATTTTTGTCTAGACATTTCTTATCATGTAACTTCCTCTATTCAATATTACTCAATTTCTTTTATTTACTTTAATTAAAAATTTTTTTCAATTGCATTTGACATACAATATTATATTGGTTTCAATCAATGTTGGCATACAGCACAGTGATGAACCATTTATATAAATTACTAACTCCTCATTCCGATACATCTGGTTCCCCTCTGACACCATATATAAATATTACAGTGTTATTAACTGTATGTCCTATGCTGCACTTTGCATCTGTGACTATGTTGTAACTATGAATTAGTACTTCATGATTTCTTCCCCCTTTTCACTCACCACCCCCAGCCCTCCTTCTATCACCCCACCAAATCTGGTACCCATCTGATGCCATAGATGGTTATTGCAACATTATTGACTATATTCCCATGTTATATATACCCTGTATTTGAAACCACCAAACTGAACTTCCCAGTCCCTTCCCCTTATTTCACTTCCTCCCCCAACCTTCCTCCCATCTGGCAACAAACCAAATGTTTTCTATGTCTCTTAATCTGTTCCTATTCCACTTGTTTATTTTCTTCTTTGGATTTTACCTACAAGCAAAGTCAACTTGCATCTGTCTTCGTCTATTTGACAATCCACTCATAACTGTTAATAAATATGTAGCTATTGCCATTTTATTGATCATAATTTTTGCTTTCTACTTTTTTCTCATCTTAAAGACGTCTCTCTAACATTCTTAGTAGTACTGGATTGGTGGTGATGAACTCTTAGCCTTTTCTTGTCTGGGCAGCTCTTTATCTGTCCCTCAATTTTGAATGCTAGCCTTCCTGGATACATTAATCTTGGTTGTAGATCCTTGGTTTTCATCACGTTGTATATTTTCTGCCAGTCCCTTCTGGCCTGCTAAATTTCTATTAAGAAATCTGCTGACAGTCATATGGGTGTTCCTTGTAAGTTACTATTTGCCTTTCTCTTGCTGCTTTTAATATTAATTCTTTGTCTTTAACGTTTGCTGTTTTAATTATGATGTGTCTCAGTGTAGGCGGGTTTGGGTTCATCTTGTTTGGGACTCTCTCTGCTTGCTTCCTGGGCTTGTATGTCTATTTCCTGTGCCAGGTTAGGAAAATTTTTAGTCAGTATTTCTTCAGATAAATTCTCCATCCCTTGCTGTTTCTCTTCCCCTTCTGGTACTATGATGCAAATGTTGTCCCAGAGGAAATCTTATATCTTCATTTTTTTTGGATTCTTTTTTCTTTTTGTTGTTCTGATTGGATGTCTGCTACCTTTACCTCCAAATCACTGAATCGTACCTCTGCTTCTTTTAGTCTGGTGATTCCTTTTATTCCATTCTTCATTTCAGTTATTCTAATCTTTATCTCTGTGCCATCTTTTTTTTCTGGTCACTATGTCTATCTTTTTTTTATTGTTAGACTTATTGGGGTGACAATAATTAATAAGAATTACATAGGTTCCAGGTGTGCAATTCTATAGTTCAATGTCTATGTGTTACATTATGTGCTCACCACCCAGTGTCAGTTCTCTTTCCATCACATTATATTTGACTCCCCTTCCCTCTGCTCTCACCCCCTCCCTCCTTGCTCTCAAGTAGCCACTAAACTATTGATTATATCCATGAGTTTTTGTTGGGGTTTTTTTTGCTTTCAGTTTTATATTTCACATAGGAGTGAAATTATATGGTTCTTGGTTTTTTCTGTATGGCTTATTTTACTTAGCATGATGTTCTCCAGATGCATTCATTTTGTTCATAATGGATGGACCTATGTTTTTCTTTATGCTTGCTATCTCTGCTGAAATTATCACTAACTTCTCTGATCATTCTTATAGCCATTGCATGGAGCTCTGTCTCTGATAGGTTGTTTAACTTCTTCTTGTTTACTGTGATTTTCTGCTGTTTGAATTTTATTTTGAGCTGTATTTCTTTGTTTCTTCTAGCAGCCTCTGTAGATACTCTGTTCCTTAACCTGACACTCGCTGCTGCAGTTTCTTTTTTTTTTTTTTTTAATTCATTTTTATTGTTAGATTTATTGGGGTGACATCTGTTAGCAAGGATTACATAGGTTTCAGGCATACAATTTTACAGTGCATTGTCAACTTGTTGTATAGTAAGTTCACCACCCAGTGTGAGTTCTCTTTCCATCACCTTATATTTAGCTTCCCCTCCCTCCTCTCTCACCCCCTCCCCTTTTTCCCCTCCCTAACCCACTCGTCCCCAAATAAACATTAAACTATTGATTGTGTCCATGGATTATTTTTTTGTTTGTTCATTTCTTTTCTCTTTGTTGCTTTCAGTTTTATATTCCGCATACGAGTGAAGTCATACAGTTCTTTGTTTTTTCTGTCTGGCTTATTTCACTAAGCATGATGATCTCCAGGTCCATCCATTTTGTTGCAAATGGCAGTATTTCATCTTTTCTTACAGCTGAGTAATATTCCATTGTGTATATGTACCACAGCTTCTTTATCCAGTCATCTGTTGCAGGGCACTTTGAGGTTTTGGCCACTGTGAACAGTGCTGCAATGAACATTGGGGTACATAAGTCTTTGCGGACAAAGGTTTTCAAGTTTTTTGGGTAGATCCCCAGAAGGGGGATTGCTGGGTCACATGGTAACTCCATTCCCAATTTTCTGAGGACCCTCCACACTGCCTTCCACAGTGGTTGTACCAGTTTGCACTCCCACCAGCAGTGTACCAGAGTTCCTTTTTCTCCACAGCCTCTCCAGCACTTGTTATTCCTTGTCTTGTTGGTAACAGCCATTCTCACAGGTGTGAGGTGGTATCTCATTGTGGTTTTGATTTGCATTTCCCTGACAGCTAATGAGGATGAGCATTTTTTCATATGTCTGCTGGCCATTTGTATTTCTCCGTGGGAGAAGTGTCTGTTTAGTTTTTCTGCCCACTTTTTAATTGGGTTGTTTGCTTTTTTGATGTTAAGTCTTATTAGTTCTTTATATATTTTAGATATTAGACCCTTATCTGATGTGTTATTTGCAAATATTTTCTCCCATTCAGTTGGCTATCTCTTTGCCTTGTTGATGGTTTCTTTTGCTGTGCAGAAGCTTTTTAGTTTGATATAATCCCATTCATTTATTTTTGCTTTTACTTCCCTTGCCTTTGAGGACAGGTTCATGAAGTGTTCCTTGAGTCCTAGGTCTATAAGTTTAGTACCAATGTCTTCTTCTATACAGTTTATTGTTGCAGGTCTGATATGAAGGTCTTTAATCCATTTTGAGTTAATTTTTGTATATGGAGAGAGTTCACAGCTCAAGTTCATTCTTTTGCATATGTTTTTTCCAGTTTTCCCAACACCACCTACTAAGGAGGCTGTCTTTTCCCCATTGTATGGTTTTTGCTCCTTTATCGAAAATTACTTGTCCATAAATTTGTGGGTTTATTTCTGGGTTTTCAGTTCTATTCCATTCTGTTCTTCTGCCAATACCACGCTGTTTTGACTATTGATGCTCTGTAATATAAATTGAAGTCAGGAAGTGTAATGCCACCAGCCTTGTTCTTTTTATGTAGTATTGCTTTGGCAATTCGAGGACTTTTATGGTTCCATATAAATTTACTAATTCTTTTATCTATTTCACGAAAGTATGATTGTGGGATTTTGATGGGTATTGCATTAAATCTGTAGATTGCTTTAGGCAGAATGGCCATTTTAACAATGTTAAGTCTTCCTATCCATGAACAGGGGATATTTTTCCACCTCTTAAAGTCTGTTTCAATTTCTTTCAAAAGTGTCTTATAGTTTTCCATGTATAAGTCTGTCACCTCCTTTGTTAAGTTAATTCCCAGGTATTTCATTCTTTTTGTTGTGATAGCAAAGGGAATTGACTCCCTCATTTCTTTTTCTGTGGATTCATTGTTTGTATATAGGAATGTTGTTGATTTTTTTACATTGATTTTGTATCCTGCAACTTTACTATATTTGTTTATTGTTTCTAATAGTTTCCTGGTGGAATCTTTGGAATTTTTTATATAAAGGATCATGTTATCTGCAAATAGTGACAATTTGACCTCTTCTTTCCCAATTTGGATACCTTTGATTCCTTTCTCTTGCCTGATTGGCTAGAACTTCCAGTACTATATTAAATAGCAGTGGTGACAGGGGGCATCCCTGTCTTGTTCCTGATTTTAGGGAAATAGGCTTCAGCTTTTCCCCATTCAGTATGTTGTTAGCTGAAGGCTTGTCATATATGGCCTTTATTATGTTGAGATACTTTCCTTCTATTCCTATTTTATTTAGTGTTTTGATCATAAATGGATGCTGTATCTTGTCGAAAGCTTTTTCTGCATCAATTGAAATGACCATATGGTCTTTATCTTTGATTTTGTTTATGTGGTGTATCACATTGATTGATTTTCATATGTTGAACCATCCTTGTGCTCCTGGGATGAATCCCATTTGATCTTGATGTATGATCTTTTTGATGCATTGTTGTATTCTGTTTGCTAATATTTTGTTTAGAATTTTTGCGTCTGTGTTCATCAGAGATATTGGTCTATAGTTTTCTTTCTTTGTGTTGTCTTTGCCAGGCTTTGGTATTAGAGTAATGTTGGCCTCATAGAATGAGTTAGAAAGTATTGCTTCCTCTTTAATTTTTTGGAAGAGTCTGAGGAGGATAGGTGTTAATTCTTCTTTGAATGCTTGGTAAAACTCATTGGTGAAACCATCTGGTCCAGGGCTTTTGCCTTTAGGGAGATTATGGATAGTCATTTTAATCTCTTCACTATCAATTGGTCTATTTAGATTATCCAGTTCTTCTTGGTTCAATCTAGGTAGGCTATAAGTTTCTAGAAACTTGTCCATTTCTTCTGGGTTGTTAAATTTAGTTTTTCATAATATTTTCTTATAACCCTTTGTATTTCTGTGGTATCAGTGGTAATTTCTCCCCTTTCATTTCTAATTTTGGATATTTGTGTTCTTTCCTTTCGTCCTTTGATTAGTCTAGCCAGGGGTTTGTCAATTTTGTTGACTTTCTCAAAGAACCAGCTCTTTGTAATATTAATTTTTTCTATTGTCCTTCTGTTCTCTAATTGGTTTAGCTCTGCTTTAATTTTTATTATTTCTTTCCGTCTGCTGACTTTGGGTTTTGTCTGCTCTTCTTTTTCTACTTCTTTAAGATGGGATGTTAAGATGTTTACTTGTGATTTTTCTTGTTTCTTAAGATAGGCCTGTAGTGATATAAATTTCCCTCTTACTACCACTTTCGCTGTGTCCCAATAATTCTGATATGTTGTATTTTCATTGTCATTTGTTTCTATATATTTTTTAATCTCATCTTTTATTTGTTCTTTTATCCAGTCCTTTTTAAATAAGCTGTTGTTTAATTTCCATGTATATGTGTTTCTTTCTGCTTTCCTTTTACAGTTGACCTCCAATTTCAAAGCCTGGTGGTCTGAAAATACACTTGGTATGATTTCGATCTTCTTGAATTTGCTGAGGCTACTTTTGTGTCCCAGCATATGGTCTATCCTTGAGAATGTTCCATGTGCACTAGAAAAGAAGGAATAGTCTCTTTTTGCTGGATAAAGTGTCCTGTAAATGTCAATTATGTTCAATTGCTGTAATGCATCATTTAGAGCTGTTGTGTCCTTATTTATTTTCTGTTTGGATGATCTGTCCATGGCTGTTAGAGGGGTGTTTAAGTCTCCCACAATGATTGTGTGTTCATCAGTTTCTCCTTTCAAATCTGTTAGTAGTTTCTTTGTATATTTTGGTGCATCCTGGTTGGGAGCATATATATTAATAGTGTCAAGTCTTCTTGTTGTTGTATTGTGCCTTTTATCATTATGTAATGTCCATCCTTGTCTTTTACTATCTTTTTTAACCTGAAGTTTATTTCATTAGATATCAGTATGGCAACTCCTGCTTTTCTCTGGTTACCATTTGCTTGAAGTATTGTTTCCCATCCTTTCACTCTGAGTCTGTGTTTGTCCTTATGGCTG
>PVJL010001124.1:45956-181098 GCA_004026885.1 Lyroderma lyra | reverse complement strand
AGAGACAGCATATGGATAGGTTCTGTTTTTTAATCCAGTCTGCTACTCTGTGTCTTTTTATTGGTGAGTTCAGTCCATTAACATTTAGAGAGATGATCGATATGTGAGGATTTCCTGTGGCCATTATTTATTTCTTTGTTTGTTTTTGTTTTATTTTTGTTTTTTTCTTGTTGCCCCAACTTTGTTCCATTTTTCCTGATGTTTTGTTTCAGGTCAAAGAGTCTCCTTCAGTATTTCTTGGAGTGCTGGCCTTGTGCTGGCAAATTCCCTCAGCTTCTGTGTGTCTGAGAAGGTCTTTATTCCACCTTCATATTTGAAAGATAATTTTGCTGGATAATTTATTCTTGGCTGTAAGTTCCTCTCTTTTAAATTTTTGAATACTGGATTCCACTCCCTCCTGGCTTGCAGAGTTTCTGCTGAGAAATCTGATGCTAGTCTGATGGGTTTTCCTCTAAAGGTTATAGTTCTTTTTTCCCTGGCTGCCTTGAGAATTGTCTCTTTGTCTTTAATTTTGGACATCTTTAGTACCATGTGTCTTGGAGATCTGTTAGGGTCCAGGTATCTAGGGGACCTGTTTTCTTCTTGAATTTGGGGTTCCAGATCTTTCCATACGTTTGGAAAGTTCTCATCTACTATTTGTTTGAGTATGCTCTCTATAGAATGCTCTACCCCTTCAGCTATTCCTATTATCCTGATGTTGTTTTGTCTCATGGAGTCAGATAGTTCTTGTAGAGTTCTTTCAATCCTTTTGGTTCTATATTCCCTCTCTTCCTCTTTCTGAGCTGTTTCCATGTTCTGATCTTCAATATCACTAATTCTTTCCTCCATCTGGTTGGCCCTGTTTCCTATGGCAGTTATTTCATTTCTCACTTCTTTTATTGTATTATTTATCTCTCGCATTTGCATCTCAGTCTTCCTTATGTTTTGAATTTCTTTGTTAAATTGTTCCTTTTGTTCATGAAGTTCCTTTTTTATGTTGTTTATGTCAACCATGGTGCTCTGCCAGTATGTTTTCATTTCTCTCACAGCCTTTAGAATAGCTACTTTAAATTCTCTGTCACTTAATTTGGAAACTTCTAGATCTAAGAAGCTGTCTTGATAAATGTCCTGTTCTTTCTGAGAAGTTTTAGTTTTTAAGGAATTCATCCTGTCTGCTAGGTTCTTCCTCTTTGACATGAGGGCATTATGTTCAGTAGTGCCCAGGAGCCCAGATTGGTATTTTGTGGTGTCTTGCTGTAGGGCAGACATGAGGTGGTACTGGAGGGGCAAGTTTTGGGAGAGAGAGGGGTTGCTTATTTCTTATTTCTGGTCTCCTGCTACGTTTGGAGGTGGTGCGCATCTATCATGGTCCCTCCGCTTCCTGTAGTTAGTTAGGTGGTTGGGGAGGTTGTAGGAAAGGGGAGAGGCCAACAGAAGGCACACTGGGGCAGCTCCACCTTCTGCCCTATGCTGGGGAAGCTGGGTGGTGCGGGCCAAGGCTGCTCCTGCTGGCTGGAGTGAATGCTGTCAAATCTCCCTTTCTTCCGGGCCTGCTTCCGTGGCCAAATGTTGGGGGAGATTCTCCGGGCTTGCACTGCTTTTAGGACCCAGAGGCGCTCAAGCAGGCGTGCACACAAGTCCGAAGCTGTGGGTCTGACCCTGCAGTAGGAAGGCAGCCGGTCCGCCTCTGCAGCAGGTCGGGACCAGGAACTGTAGCCCTGTGCGCTGCCCGCGTTGCAGCTGGTCCGCCTCCACAGCGGGCCAGAACGGGAGCCGCAACCCCGCACAGGAGCCGTGCACGTAGTGCCGGTAGGCGGTCCGCCCCCGTAGCGGGCCAGGACCAGGAACCACAGCCCTGTGCAGGAGCAGCGTGTGCCTGCGTTGTGGGTCCCAAGGGAGCCTAGAGCCAAGATGTCGTCTCTGCAGTTCAGAGTTCTTGCTCAGCCCTCCTACCACTCAAGAGTTCCAGAGGCTGGCTCCCAAGGTCTGTCCCCAACTCGCCGCTCCAAATTCCAGCTCCCCAGCCTAGCTCCCCAACAGACTCCCACTGTTCTGCTGCCTTGCTAGGGCTTTTCCTTTTGTTGCCTCTTGGCTTCTCCCCTCCCATGCACTGCAGTCAGCTGCAATCGGGTCCTGTTGCGATCTGTCTTTGTTCTCTCCCCTCTCTCCCGCTCGCCCCTTTCTCTCCAACCCTTAGGTGTTTACTTGCGATGCGTGGATGTCTCAGCTGCCGTTTTTTTGTCACCCAAGGTCTTCTTTCTTGGCTCCTGGGTGACTGTTCAATTGTGTTTTCTGGGAGAGGCTTTAGGGACCGCCTCTCCAGTTGCCATTTTGTCCCCTCATTACTGTTGCAGTTTCTTTGGGATTCACTGCTAATACTGGGAGGGCAGAGTCCTGGAGGGGAGCCCAGCCAGAGTTCACTTTTATTCTCTGACTGGAGCTGTGGGGCCGCTTGGATAGAGCGGGCTTACGCCTTTCTGTTCTTGGTTTGTCCTGAGGTCTCTGCTCTGAGCCTTAGGGTCAGTCCTGTAGTCTGGTCCCTCAGACCAGGCTGGTTGTGGGCCAGTAAGCGCATCTGCATCCTCCTTCTCGGGCTGGAGTGAGGTTGGATCATGGTCCTCACCACCCCTGTCGCTGCGCCTCCTCCCGAACCGTCATGAAGTTGGCCCCTGGGTCTTTCGGCACAAAGTTAGTTCTGATTGCAGTGTCTCATGGTCCCTCCACTGGGCCTCTTTTTCTCTGTCCTGTGGACCCAGTGAGGTCTGGAATGCTCACCCTCTGCCTTTTCCTTCTTCCTCCCCCAGTGGTAGCCCTGCACAGCCTGCGTCTCTGCACTGCCCCCTTTTCCTCCTTTTGGTCCCTCTGCCCACTTGCAGGTACTTGGATGCGATAAGCGGGTTTCTTGGCTGTGTTTGTGCACTGCATAGAGAATCCTTAGTTGAATTATAGATGTTTTATTTGTTGTACCCTCCAGGGGAGTTTTTCAGGGGTCCCTCTCATGGCACCATTTTTTAAATATTCCTCTATTTGATTTGCCTTTGTCATTTCAGTCTCTTAAGGCCTTATGAAACAGGGCTCCGTATTCATTCCTCTGTATCCCAAAAGTATCACAAGGCCTGGCTCTTAAAACCACCCGTAAGAATTTATGGCATTACATGTGTCTCAGAGCCTGCCTTCGGATTGCAGTTTATTTGGTCCAAACTGTATTGCTTTTGGCCAAAGGCATGAGCATACTTAGAAAGAAAAGTAAAGACCCCAGTTGCCAACACAAAAGACTTTGGATTCCACAGGCTGTGCCATTGTGTAAGGGAGGTATTGGGGATGGGGGTGGGGGTTGTGCTGAACTGGAGCATGCCTGCCTTAGTAAAGACACTCCAGTTTAGTTTTTAAAAAACCCTGTGCTGACCAAACAGAGGACCTCTGGGTGGACTTGGGGTCCAATTATTGAGCCCTAGCATGGGTTATAATAGGTATAGATTAAAACTTACAAATATGTTTGTTACTTTTTCTAAAGTGGGAACTTAGGAAAGAATGGTGTTATTCCTCTTTGTCTCAAATCCCTCTCCCAGGCTCATTATAAAAATTATTAGAAAATCCTTCTATTCATTTCACAAAATGAGTCAAATCATTTATATCATCGTTATGTCATTTTAAGTGCATTTTTCTAAAACAAGTTCAAGTTTAAAGGCTGCCACATGTAAGTAGATGCTCCTAGTTACTATTAAACATTTCTCTTATTGGTTAGGTTTTAGGGCAAATCATTCCTGCATGACAACACCTCCTCTCATCCATATTTATTATATAAAATATAATAAAATTATATTTTATGGTGGGGTCCTCCCAGAAAAAGTCCAGCAGTCTTTTAGACACAGAATTGCATTTTCTGAGCTCTTCTAGGGTTCAGGACGCTTCTTACATTTGGGCTCCTGTTTACCAATCTCTGCTTGCCCACAGGAAATGAGATGCATCATGTGACCGTGTCACTGTGGTTGGTGCTCACTTCACCTTTGTGTTACCCCAGTAATTACAAGTGGCTGTGGCAGCAATTAGGTTTTTTTCACCAAATATGAAAGGCTTGTCCAGTCATCTTCTCTGTCAGGAGATACCTCCCACAATGCTGAGCATATTTTAAGATTGTTTTTCTGATTCTGTGCATCTCCAGTCACAGGACCTACTAGAGAGGATGTTTATCTAGCCCTTGGACATATGTTCTCTTTTCTGGTTTGGATAGTACCATCCTGATTACCCTGGAATTTAGGTGAGACTGGGTGGGGACACCTTATGCTTCCCCATCTCTGTCTCCACCCCATCTTTTCTCCCTATTCCATCAACCAGCAAGAATGGGCATGTTGGGGAGAGAGTAAAAACTCATATTAAAATAATCGTACTAAGTGAAATGGATTGAATACTAACTGTATACTAGCCACTGAGCCCAGGGCTTTATTATCATCATTTCATTACACTTCACAAATCCCCAGGAAGTAGGTTCTATTATTATCCCCATTTTACAGACAAAGAAATGGAGGCTTAGAGGGAGGTCCGGTAACTTGCCAGAGGTCAACGTGGCTCTACGTGGCAGAACCAAGATTTGAACTGGTTCTCTGTCTCCAGAGCCCATTAGGTTGTACTGTGGGGCTCCAGGTGGCTAAAATCCAAGGCAGAATCGACTAAATGCAAACAAAGTCCAGGGACCACAGAAGGAAGGACTACTACTTTGGAGAGAGGTTGCTGGGAAGGCTTAGGGGAGGTTGAGGGTTGAGACTTCTAAAGTAAGACGTTTTCTGGATGGAGAAAATGAGATAGGTGGTTCTGGTTAAGGAACAGTCCTGACTGAGCTGAGGCCTGGTGCCTGGAAAGCCACTGTCCTGGGAAGAATCCCTTGGTGGAGGGGGTTTGAAAGGTAGGGGACAGCTATAGGATAGGAAGTGGGAAGCGCAGGAGTCTTATGGCAGGAAGACCTTCCTTCTCTCATAGAAAATGGACTGAGCTTCCAGGGAAGGTGGAGGGTGGGGATCCATTACCGCCATGCTCAGTGTGGAGGCAAAGCCCGAATCTCTTTTTTCCACTAGAGACAGCCCAGTGGGGGAGGCTCTCCCGAGAGCTGCTCCTCTGCTGGGGGAGGCACTTGACCTGCCTGGTCCCACACTGTGGCCTGGAGAACAGAGGGAAGAGTATTCGTGTATCAGGCCTGCCTGGGAACTCCAGGAACACAACAGCTGCGCTTCTCTCCCTCCCCCTTCAGCTCTCTCCTCCCCACACCCTTGACCTTGTACTGCCCGAGAGGGGCCTGCTACTCAGCTGGAAGTGTCTGAGGCCAGACCTCCAATGACCTGGGGTACGTAGAAAGTTCCCACACAGTTGGAAATAGTTTCTTACCCTCGGAATAAAATTTTCCCAGGAACACTTGGTCTTAGCTGAGTGATGTGGCTGATTTGGGATGTGGGTCCTTCAGCACACCTAGGGCCCTTTGGGAAATTTGTCCTTCTGGAAAATTCTTGAGGGGTTGAGAAACATGAGATACTGTGACCCTGCTTCCTTTTCTTGTCTTTTGTAAAGCACTTCGATGGAACCACTCTTCCATGGTCATCTTGCGAACTCTCTCCTTGTAAGAAGTAGTGTTAGTCTTCTCCATCACCACATCTGTCCCCAGCACTAGGCCTACACCTGCCAATTAGTAGAGATTTCCAGTGCTTTCTACTTTCTCTGACTTTGTTCCAACAACTGGACTTCCTTTGCCTGGAACTATTCCACACCAGTGGGAAGAAGAGCCTCTAATCATTTCACACACAAGTTTGGGCTAGCCAGAGACAAGAAAATTAATGTTCCACATTAAAAGAAAAAGTTCAGTGTTGGTCTCCTCGTTTCACAAGCCACTGAGTTCCCAGGAACTGGCATTTGTGGACTGGCCATGGTCCACAATTAATGTCCCTCTCTAGGTCACATAGAAACCACAATTCCATAGCAGGCAGCCCTCATTGGAGGGGGCCCTGGTGAGCTTTATTGATACAGAATACCAGCTGAGCCTCGTAGCTTCTTGTTACCACCTTCTGAGCAAGGCTTCTCATCCATTGGGTAAATCAGGTGCAAAACTAAGGCCCCATGTGAGAGCAGCAGAATCGATAACAAACCTGAAGGGTCAAGGTTTCTGGGATGGTCAAACAGCTTTGAGACAAGGCTAAGCCCCAACAGTGATGGACTAGGGGGGTTACTATCTTCAGTCAAGGTTAAAGGTGGACAACAGCCACAAACAACCACGACACCTACACCATTCAGAAATCTTTGGCATCCCTAAGCCCTTAGACACAACCACTTCTCCATCTCACCATGGAAACCTGCAGGCCACTCTCACACAGGCCATTTTCTTAATTGGGATGTACGTTTTAATAAAGAGTCTAAGAGAAATCAAGACATTACTCCTTTACATTCCCCCAAGACACATATATTGAGAACTGTGCACCAGACATGGTGCTAAGTTGATACAGAGATGAATTAGATTATCTCTGTCCTCAGCACACACCATGGTCTGTGTGAGGCAGGGAACAACAAGGGCAGACAATCAGATGTAATGGTGCCATGGAGTAGAGAATCAGAAGAGGTTTCAGAGGAGAAGACATTTGAGCTGAGTGTGAAAAGTTTCTTCCAAGTGACTAAAAGACAACAAGTCAGGCGATCCCTGTTTTGTGGCTTTATAATGAAGTATTGTCCTTATGTTATGTCAGATGCAAGTGGGCATTGTTTTGTGTTGCATGTCTCAGAGCATCACACTTTTACATTTCCATCTATCTGAAACTCACCTTTTAGTCAGGAGGTCACCATGGTCAGCAGTTTTTGCTTTGGCAAGGAAAAGGTAGAAGAGGCTCATGGGATTTCTAGTGGGGGGAAGTACAGATTCTTAGAAATAAAATGGTCCATAAGAAGTAGACCAAAGGTCTTCGAGCTCTTTTGTTCAAAGGCATTTGGGAAATGGAAACCTAAGCATCTGTCACATTTAGGATGGGAAGAGAAGTCATTTCGGGGCAGCTGTACTAAACCTAGGCATATCTTCTTAGAGGTGAAGTTGGAGAGTGATCTAAGATTAGCATTGACTTAAGGATTATAAGGAGGAAAATATCATATGCCAGAACATACTGTGGCCTAAGCCATCTAGTTAGGTAGATCACGAATGGTAATGAGGTCTTCTGGGAAATTTCAGGCCTGAGCATGAAACACATCAGTGATTATGGGGCTGGTGGATAGGAGGTAAGTGATGGATAAGTAGCCCCTCCAAGCCATGAGATTATGGCAGGGTGTGAGCTAATAAATTTGAAATGTAATTAATCAGTTTGTTCTTTTATGGGTCATGCTTTGGTGTTATATCTAAGAAATCTTTGTCTAACCCAAGGTCACCAGAGATTTCTCCTATATTTATTTTACACATTTTATAATTTTAAGTTTTACATTTAGTTCTATGATCCATTTGGATTTAATTTTTGTCTAAGGTGTAAGATAGATCAAATTTTGATGTCTAATTGTTTTAGCACCATTTGTTGACAAGGCTATCTTTCCAATAGTGAATTGTCTTTGTATCTTTTTTTGGAAATTATATGTGTTGTCCATATATGTGTCTCTGCACCAATATTTATGACTATCTTAAAATCAGGTAGTGTTCTCCAGTTTTATTCTTCTTGCCTGCTTATACTTTCTACATATGAGAATTTTGGCCTCAGACTTAGAGTATTAGGGTAGGAGTACTAATTGTAATGACCAATAACTTTCATTTGATTTACCAAGGCTTGCAACTATTCAGAGTCATCAGGAACATGAGCAATGGAATTAGATCTGGTTCTGAATCCTGGTTTCTAGCTGTGTGACTCTGGTCAAGTTACTTATCATCTCAAAGTCTCAGGCCACTCAACTGTAAAATGCAAACAATAATATTTACATCACAACATTGTTTTAAGGATCAAATTATAATAGGAACTAAAACCTCTGATATAAATTTCTGTTTACTATATATAATTTTATTTTAGCAAATAAGTACAATACAAATATCTAGTATTTAATTACTTAAGGCAGATATAATAAAAATGTCTTTGGCATTCTCATTTATCTTCACTTGAAAGTCTTTTGAGTGATTCTTGTTCAGTTTCAAGAGTTTTCGATACAGTTTTGAAATTTACCTTACAATTTAACATTAGATATAGCAAAATATACTACTGTCTCTTATGCATCTATGTCACATTCAAATGGATGTGTTAAATACCAACAACAGCATAATGGTTAAGTAAAGTTATTTAATAGTGGGGCCTATGGGGGCAGAGATTTGCTATCACCTTTGAGCCATAGAAAATTCCACCAAGGAAAATCCAACCCCGTGGGATAATATATGCATGGAAGATGAATAAGTGTAAATCAAAAATTTTCTCTTATGGTAACTTGGGGTAAACATTGATCCATCTCTGCTGTGTCTAGGTGAAGCCATAATTTGAGTTTTCATTGAAAGTTAAATTAAACAATATTTAAGAACTCCACTCATTGTAAGAAAAACCTAATGAGTGCATTTAGAAATGGATAAAGGATATGTGCAGGCAGTTTGCAGTTAAGAAGACAGAACTTTTAATAAACATATGAAAAGAATCTTAATTCATCTCTATTTAGTGAAATACAAGTCAAGGCAACAGTGAAATACCGTGTCAGTCACCATGGCAGAGAGTGATCAGGTTGATACATCAAATACTAGCAGTGATGTTGGGGAAGGGAACTAAAATGTGTCGGGTGCGGTTGTAAGTTGGTAAAACTAGTTTTGAAAGCTATTTGACAGTACCCAGTAAAGTTGAATATGAATGTGACCTGAACACTCAGCACTTTCTTTTCTTGGTATTTGCTCCAGAGAAATTCTCACACATATGTACAGAGCCATGTAGGAAGATGTATTGTACACTGAAGCACCATTTGTAACTGAAGAATTGGGAACAGCCCCCCGCCCCCACACACTCTCTTACTCTTTATTTTCTGAACTATTTGAAAGTCACAGTACTCATGGCACTTTACCCCTAAAGCTATTTTTTAAAATCAAGTTCTGAAGTGGATATAAAAAAAAATGTTAACATGTTTGATTTTGCTGGTAGGAACACATAGATCTGTCATTTTCTGTACTTTTCTATATTTGTGAGATGTTAAAACTTGAAAGGAAATGTGAAAAATTTTTAAAAATTTAAACATGATACTTGTTTCTTTGCTTTCTTTTCTTCTTTACAAACTTCTTTTAATTTCCTACCTTAATACCAAGCAAGCTTCTTTTCTGTTTTGCATCGTGTTGAATTGAAATCTATAATGTGTCTTTGGCTCTTCTCCTCACGTGATTTGAAGTATCTCCAAGGTGCCTATTTTGTGTTCAGGGTTTCTTTAGACATCTTGGTTCAGGCGATCTCTGTTTGTTATCACATTGAGCTTCTTGGACCTAAGTTGTGGGTTATTTTTCTACTTCTTTGATATTAGTGGGGATTTGGATTGGCAACTGGAACTTAATTTCTCTTGACAGGAAAGCTTTGCAGGGCTTGTGAATATTGCGCCATCTGTCTGTCTTGGTTTGTAAGATATTTATATGTAGGGAGGGATGTTTGTTTTAGTTTACTGCGTATACTTACATTGAAGATTAGATTGTGCACTTCTGAGAATTTCCAAAGCATGTAATAAACAATTTTTAATCTTTAAAACAAAGACTTGGGGTGCCCTCTCAGTCTACACAGTATTTTTAGCTGCCAGCGTGAACTCTCTGCCCATCTCAAGCTCACTCTACATGTACTTACTTCAAGTTCCCCATTTTTCTTTCATCTGCTTTTTTGGTAAACACATGACAGATACTTCCTCTGCCTGATCTCTCTATGACATACTGCAAATTTAGCTCAGACGCCAGCTGGCTGTGTGTGTCTGGCTATTCATAGAAAGGGAGGGTTTACCTTCCTTCCTTCCAGAGAAACCAGGGTCTTTTCATTGGTTGCAATCTGTTTGCAAAGGTCTATTTGGAATTGAAACTAGTGGGTAATGGAAAAAGATCTCTCTTTTTGGGGTACTTGAACAATCTGTTTAAGACTACTCTAATGAACCATTTCTAATATAGGTTGATCTTACTGTGCTTGCTTTTGAATTATTTTCTCCTCCTCTTGTATTCGTGGGTGCTAGAAAGATCCACATAACCATTCATCAGCTGTTGGTTATCACAGAGCGTCCACTTGAGCAACAGATGGAAGTGCATGAAGAATGGCACAGAGCACTTAGCTCAGTCACTGCGCCTGAATGCTACTTGAGTCCTGGCCTGGTTCTGGATTCTAATTTTGATCCAGAAACAACCCTGAAGTCAGCCTGTAAGATTCAGACTGTGCTCTGTGACTAACCTGCAAGTTTGGTCCAGGGCTTCCAAAGTTCCCAGATGAAGCTGGAGCCAATAGGGCCTCTAGGGAGTCCTGGGCAAAATGTATTTATTTCCCAATTCATTAGAGATTTTTCTCTTGTCAGTTTAGACTTCCTGTTTAGGGCCATTCATAACTGGATGGGTTTTGGGGTGGTATTCACTAAGACATTTGTCTCATTGCATTTGGTGATTTTCACAAATCATTTAATATCACAAGTATCACTAACTGCCACTTCCTTGTTATTGTTTTTATTCTGATGTCCTAAATTTGGAAACTGGTAATTGGACTGTAAGTTCCTTTAGGGTGAAGATTGGATGTTTTAAATTTTGTATTCTATTATCTACCACAATGTCCAGGATATAATAACTTCTCCATAAATATCTGTGTCTAGAAAATGTGGCTGAATAAATGGTTGCAAAACATATCCTGTACTTCTTTTATCCTTCTTCTGTCCTTTTTTCACTCTTCTGTTTTATCTCTCATAGATCAAAGTCTCAGGTGATTTTTGGCACTGTATGTGTGTGTACTGTTTCCTATAACTCTTCCTTCATATCTCTTCCCTCAAATTTTGTTCATTAAAAAAATAATAATAATGTTTTGTTTTCTCCCTTGGGCTTTGTCCTTATTTTAAATTATTTAAACCATTACTCACATTTTGATCTTATTCTTATCTTAAGTTCTTGCTGGTTGTCATGCCTGTTGACTCTTGCTTATGGTGAATTGTTTCCACGTGGATTTGTGGTTTAGGCTTGTGAGCTTATCTTCTGTGGAGGTTTAATCTGTGGGTGTCCTGGGTTGCCTGTATTAAGGCACATCTCTTCAGAGAAGTTTTGTTTCTTCTTAGCACCCTGGGGTATCCTTGTCCTAACACCAATATTTATGCCTATTTTTCATCTGGGGAAGTTCCTAGACTGCGTAGGTACCATGTATTCAAAACTTCAAACCACATGAGAACAGACTCTAAGGATGCAAATACTCAGTGGGATGACTTTTATTCCCCCACCTAGAATCTAGGTCAAGGCATCACTTGCTATCTGCCTGTAGAGTGTTTAGCCTTTTTTTTTTTTTTGAGCCCCCCATTTCACTGCAAGAATCTTTCTTCCTGATCTCTTCAAGGGTTTTTCTCTATGTGCAGGTCTCAGTTCCAGTTCTCCACCTCATCTCCCATCCCTGAGCAAGTGTTAAATCCCAATTCTCTGGTGTATCAACTTCTCCCTGTAGTATAAACTCATGTGTTTTCAGCTTTGGTTCTCAGTTTACTCTTTATTTTTGGCCCCGGACTATTCTATTTATTGTAAGCACATTTAAAAGACTGGTTAATATGTGTTTGTCACATTTTCCCCCTAGAATTTCTTGGGAATTATAATCAAAATGTTTATAGACTATCAGGGCAACTTCTAATGTGATGTCCTTGCTTCCATTTTTATAAAGAAAGAAGTTTCAGGTTGGAAGCCAGGATTCCTAATTCTTTGACATTAGTTTGCTGTGTTAAACAACTCATAGAAACTATTCAAGGCCCCAAATTCCCTCCACTTTAAATGGTTATAATAAGACTTACCAATATTACAGCATAGGGTATATTGCTAATAACATTGTAATAGCTACATGTAGTGAGAACCCGATATATCAGAATAAAGATTTTGTAAGTTATATAAATGTGTTATCACTATGTTGTACACCTGAAACCAATATAATATTGTATGTCAAATGTAATAGTAAAATAAAAAGAAATGAAAAAAATAAATGTTCTAAAACTGTAAAAAGAAATGATTTAACAACATATTAATAGTTCTGAAAGGTATGTCTCCCTTGATAGGGATATTATGAGATTTAAGTAGTAGAATAGATGAAAAGGAATTTTAAAAAATTAAAAGCACTTTCATAATTACCAGATAAATTTTGTTTCTTCTTCTAGTGTGGCTTTGGAGAACCAAAGGCCTGCTGCCTGCCTATCGATCTTCTCTGTAGTTAGCCTGTCTAAGGCATGTTACTGAAGGAGATGATCAGTTGGTATACAAGATGGTTTGGAAGCTACAGGAAAGTTTTAAATGCATGTTAACAGGGACACTGAGATTTACAATAAAAAACAGTATGATCTCACATAACACACCCATTTTTTTCTTTTTATTGTTAGGTTTATTGGTATGACACTGATTACACACCCATTTTATACTATAAAAACTTCAGTTTGAACAAGCCATGTCATAAAAGTGTCATAAAAGGGGCCACAAAATCAGCAAGGCTAGTCATATAATAATAGGCCAACAGATTTAGATATTAAGATTTTCTTGGCTTTTTATTTGAGGCCAAATTCTCAAATAGAGCACTGACTTTGCTTCAGGTCAAATGAAGTCATAATTTGGGTTGGGTTAGTCCTTGTTTAAGTCACTTAGGTTAAGGTTTAATTTGTTGAACCAAACCTTGGAATCACTTCAGTTCACAGAAGAACATATAATTATGTAACTTTATCCCAAGACTCAAGAGAATTTTAGTAACTATAGTGATGATTCAAAAGAAATATGAAGCTAAAATGGAAAGTGCTTGTAGAGATCTCAATAGAAGAAATGGAAATAGAAAACGTTTGTGGAAGGCTAGTCTCAGTTATTTGCATAATCCATTACACAAATTATTACACTTGATTCACAGATAATCCAATGTGTTTTCAAATATTGAATCTTTATTTTTACAGAAAGGGTGACATGGCTATAAGAGGGTGAACCATGGCTGTATATCTTACTGAATATTCCAAGGCATACTATTATTTTATGTGGAATAGTTATACGACAGCCTGATTTCCACTTATCTGTAGCAATTACCTGCAGCATACATAGACAACATACATAAATTCCCAGCTAATTCAGACTCCTCTTTTTATCCACTTAAAATTTACTCCATCCCTTCACAGGACCTATTTAGCAGACTTTGTAGCAAATAGACTGGTTTGAAGATCAGTTCTTGTCATATCTCCTGCCTGCCATCTGTTTTAGATATTAATGAGGCATGGAATGCCTAAAAGCAATGGTCTGCAAGAGACTGAGCAGGAGCAGACGGCTTAAACTATCAGAAAATAGAATAATATCCTTGCGCTAATCCAGGGTTGTTAGGTGGATTGTATATTCAAGTAATCACAGGAATAATGGTGAAAATTAAATTGACTCTGTGGAAAGTAAAATGCATACTAGTTTTAGGAGAAACCTTAAGACAGCATACAGGCTTTGGTTACCATTGTTATGGAGCAATCGATAGAAGTTTGTGGAAAAGACCATGCACACAGATCAGTTCAGTTTGGCCAATTTATGCTGAGCACCTACTTTGTTGCTACTCTTGGGGATAAATGGGAATGAGTCTTTAGCTTATGAGAGTTCTCAGCCTTGGATTGAAGATAACACACAACTGTCTATGACAATAATGGCTGTACATGGAGTCCGTGTTGTGCATGGGCCAAGAGCTGCATGCCTGCCTAGAGCTTTGTTTACTTACATCGTCTTGAATTCTCTATCAGCTTTCTAAGGTAGATAGACCTACTGATATATGTCTACCTTGGACTGGTGTTTGACCAGGGAAGATTTAATCTTGGCTCTACTATGGGGTCTTTAGGACATTTCTAATTTATTTGAGCCACAGTTTTCTCATCTATAAAACAGAAATAGTAACGTCTATTGTCAGCATTCTCAGAAAGGCCTTACCCTACCACTCTAAGGAATTTTATTCCCAACTCCCCAGTTACTTGATGCCATGACCCTGTTTTAATTTTTTTATAGCCTTTATCACCATCTGA
The DNA here is from genome assembly GCA_004026885.1 of Lyroderma lyra. Taxonomy (NCBI): domain Eukaryota; kingdom Metazoa; phylum Chordata; class Mammalia; order Chiroptera; family Megadermatidae; genus Lyroderma; species Lyroderma lyra. The sequence goes on along the minus strand of PVJL010001124.1, from coordinate 166,950 downwards.
AATGATCTTATGTGTTATTTGTTTACGTGACTATGTTGGCCTTCCAACTTGAATGTAAGTTTCGTGAAGGCAGGGACTGGGCATTTTGATGGTCACCCTTCTGTCCCCAGAATCTGGTTTCTGGCACATAATAGGGATTCAGTAAGCATTATATGAATGGGAAGTGGGGATAGAAAGAAAAATATGACTGTACTTATGGTTAATGTCCGTGTGAACAATTCCACTATGTTCCTTAGAAAGAAAATAAATCATTGAAAGCTTTGAAATTGCTGTTATGGTAGGTAGAAAGTTGTGAATTTGCTTTTTTGATCATTACTGAAGATGTGAAAATAAATTCAGTATCATCATCCAGAGCATGGTGGTCCCTCCTGACCTGAGCTGACCTTCCATGAAAGGAGCAGGGAGGCCAGTGTAACACATAGACACAGAAACTGGCATCTTTCATATATGTGCCTGTGGGACATGCTGAGACCAATGTGAAATCAGAACTCACCGGAGCAGGTGTTTACCTTCACTCTCTCCCAAAAGCATTAACCTCAGAGTGAGTGCCGTGTCTTATTGTACGTATAAAAGGCACCTCCAGCCACGACTGACTTGTTTATCTTTGCCATTGTTTCAGGATTCTGAGAAGCGAACCCCACTTCATGTGGCTGCGTTTCTGGGAGATGCAGAGATCATCGAACTCCTGATACTTTCAGGTAAATACCTGATGTACTTAAAGTCAACTGTAGATAAAAAAAAAGTTTAAATGACCAACTTACTAGATTGACTACTACAAAATTTCTTTCTCGTGCTCATGGAAGTTTGTTTGATCAGAGATTTTATTAGTAGATGAAAGACAAGGCAAGAAGTTGTTCTAATGGAAAACTGACTTCTCCAGTAAAACACTTACTTGCTTTGGAAGTTCGATTCCTGATTGTCTAATTAGGCCCAGTATTGTAGATGAAGTCAGTATTTGGATGTAGTCAATTCAGTATATTTGGTCATTTTTCAATTCTTTTTTCTATTACAAAAGAACAAACAAGAAAACTATTTTCTTAAAGTCTATATGAGCACACACAAGTGTGTGTATTTATATATATTTAAATTGTGCTGCAAAAGAATTCTTTGTTTTATGTATATATGACTATGACCATGTAATAAAAATATAAAAACATGGAAGCAAGGAAACATCCAATTTCTGGATAGTGGTTATCTCTGAGGAAGCCAGTTGAGTGAGAGATATTTTCAGGGAAGGGTGTAAAAGAGACTACAACTCTATAAAATACTTTGTTTTTTAAAAATTGAAAGCAACATAGCAAAGAATGTTAAATCTGATTTGTGTGAACACTGGTCTTTATTCTCTTTATTTTTCTGTACATTTGAAATATTTCATCTCATTTAAAAATGCCAGTGGTTTCATCTTTGGAAACCTGTATACTTGGTACATCTCACCAAGCAGGTTTCCAAAACCAGTATGTGCTTTCTCCCTTGAGTATTTTGCTGGGCAAATCCCTGCACTGAGTCTGACCACGTGCACGTGTCTTAGCGTGGGTTGTATGCAGACCGGCTGGCTTTGTTCCTCCCCCCTTTTGTTTGGGAAGATCAAAATCTAGAGGAAATACCTCTGCCCACAGACTATGCAAAAGGCCTCTGCTTTGTTTGCAGTAGTAAAGGGAGACTGTAGAATTCCAAAGTAAGCTATGCAAAGGTAGGAGCCGATACACATATTTAAGCAGGTGTGAGAACATAGTAGAAAAGAAACAAGAATTCTACTGATACGTATTGCCCTACTTTTGTTGTCTTCATCTTCTTTTTTTTTTTAATTCATTTTTATTGTTAGACTTATTGGGGTGACATCTGTTAGCAAGGATTACATAGGTTTCGGGCATACAATTCTACAGTGCATTGTCAGCTTGTTGTATAATCAGTTCACCACCTAATGTGACTTCTCTTTCCATCACCTTATATTTAGCTTCCCCCCTCCTCTCCGGAGAAAGGGGAGGGGGTGTCTTCATCTTCTTGAGGTGGATTTTCCCAGGAAACAAGTGTTCTGTGCCAGATAACAGGTGTGCCCTGTGCTCCTGATAATCGCATGGAGTTTAAATTTTGTGTGGAATTCCTTACGTTCTTGAGAATAGGCCTTCCTTCGGACAATTCTAAAGATATTCCAGGGCTTTGTTCCAAATCACCATGTATTGTTTAGTGCTGGCACAGACTATGGCTAAGAGCCAGCACACACCTGGCTAATTGTCCCAGCAATAGAAATTTGGCCCATGGAAAATTGTAGGAAGAAATCAGTAGGGGTGCAAAGTAAAGAATCTTGTGGTATGACACCTAATAGTCCCTACTAGCTATACCCACCATCCAAACAGTGTTTTCAGAGACATCTCAGAATCTCAGAGGAATGTTAGTTTCATGCATGTGAAAATTCAAAAGTTTGTCTTAGACCCCCAACTTTGGCTTTGTTTGTTTGTTTTTCCACATCTGCAAGGGCAGGTTTTAATTCTGTTGCATGAAGTTGACCCACCTGTTTTCTTCAGGTTTCTGGGAAGAGGGGATTGAGAAACTTGGTTTCACATCACCTTCACATGGACGTGAAGTCCAACAGCTTCTCTTAAATGTGGCACATTCAGTAGAGCCAGGAGAAGCTGTTCTGTGTATCTCAGGTCTGCGCACCTCTTTGGTCTTGGAATTATTGAGCTGGTAACCTCTCTAGTCTGATTTTGGGTGGTACATGCTATGGGATTTTATTTCCTCCCCATCAAATTAGGAAGACTTAGGGTAAGAGAGAGCATTAAGGAAGTTCTTTAGAAATTTTACTCCACTGCAGACGCTTAGGCAAACTCTTGGAATTCACATGGCTTTAATTTTCAATTTGTGTATTATGTTTCTAAAGAAATATCATTGTAAGAGCATGATGATTTCATCTCTGAGCTTACTTACATCTGGCAGCTGACCCTTTAGGGAATCCAACCAAACTGTTTTCCAACTTAATAATGAATGAGGTGCTAATGACTCCCATGTTGGACAAATAATTTGGCCTTGCCAGAATAGCCCATTTCAGCTATGTTCTCTATTGCTGTATTAACTTACAGAGCACAGTGCAACCCAAACCTGTTAAGTTCCTACTGACATTATCTGCTATTAGCCAGGTGGATGGATGCCTCTGAGCGCCAGGGAGGAACTCAGGCCTTGCAAATTTCCCTTCTTATAACTGCCAGTCCAGATTCTGGCTTTATTCTTTCCCCCACACCCTCTACTCCAGCTTCTGTTTGGGAACTGGCCTAGTCAGGCTTAAGGCAGAGAGTAGGAAAGGAGCTTGCTAAATCATTTGCCCAGAGATGTAGGAATGAGATCAGCATGAACCAATCAGTAGATAAGAGTTAAAAGACAAGGGTTGCAATGTAAGAAGCAAAGCACACAGAAAAATGACCACAGTGACAATACCTTGCAGAGAAATTCTGGGGAGGCACAAGGGTTGGAGAGTCCTGGGCTGAACGAAGAAAACTGGAAGTACCCACCCTCTAACATGAGAGTGTTTGTGAGGTGTGAGTACTAATTAAAAATAATAGGCCACCAAACAAATGGTATTCCTATAATATTATTTCCTGTGATTTTTCAAAATGTGATTGCCTCCAGAGCTATGTGGCAGGCCATGCTTTTCATTCTGTTATGCATAATAAAGATTCATCCTTTGAGGTTGGATTTTTGTTGTTGTTTTTTCCAGAGGTGAAAGCAGGAGAGGTAATTAAATCAGGCAGTGATGATTTTGCCCCCTGTGTGGTGTGATTATAAAGGGATGAGCCATTATCTGGTAGGTGTGAAAACTAGCTCTAAAGGCAAGTCCAAGGGCAGTTCTAAAAATGTTCTGAGCAGTTGCCATGTACAAGGAATTACCCTACACCCTACCAAGGTCATTGCTTTGAAAGGACAGTGTCTTGGGCTATAATAAGATTTGGTCTGTTTGTAAAAAAACAACAACAAACAAACAAATACAATAGCAAGCTGACCTCATTGTATTATAATGTATAAAAGATAATATGTCATATAATCTTTTGTTCATATTTGTTTATTTCTACAATTAAAAGCCAAACTTTGGATATATCAGCCTTAGAAATCAATTACTCTCTTTGGCCTATAATATTTTCTAGTCATTTAGTCTACCTTTTTCCTTTGTTCTACTTCTCCCTAGATAACAGGGTGAAGCAAACAGAAATATTGCCCCTGCAAAAGATGCTCAAAGTTCCTGTTACTGCTGACCTCTATGAAAAGAATATTAAGTGGTAATAAGGAGAAGATGAAAAACACACTTAATTTGTAATCAGAGTTTATGCCTGACAACTTGTAGTTGGGTGTTTCTGAAGAATCAGTATAGCTTTGCACTTTTGAAAAAATGTTTAAGCTTTGAAATGTCTTTGGGTTGAAAGCGTTTGCCTTGAAATCATTAGACATGCAGACTGTGTGTCCTTTAGTGCACAATGGCGCCTGGCAGGCAGGTAAATAACGGGAAGCTTCCTGTAGAAAAATCAGTTATAAATATTCAGCTCAGAGCCGAAACCATCTGACATCTACCTCTGACATGTAAACAAGGTTCTGGGATGTGTTTGGAGGAAGAGGATAAGGAAGCCAGTAGCAGGGGATGACACTGGTGAAATACTGCTCGGTCCCCATTCAGATAACTCTGCTTTTGTCACAGTAATTCTGTTGTTTAGGGAGAGGAGGTTTTCCTGGCAGCTGCCCATTCAATCTTCTGGAGAAGGATGAGTGGAGGGATGGAAGACTTTAACAGTGACTGAAAGAAGCCACTTCCTAGGTGTCCAATTATCTTTCAATTCCTCAGGCGACTCCAGAGCTGCACAGAAACAGTGCTGGCATTGTTATGTGCCAGGGGTGTGTTGCTTTATGGTGCTCAGCAAGTTCAGGGTCATTTTTCTCCTTGAAAGAATTTTAATATTAAAAGCCACATTTGCAGCTACATAAAACTGAAAGTTTTCAGAATATATAAATAATTATAGTAGTAGCAGTACAATACAAATGTGTAAATATAAATTATAAGGAAAAGCAATAAAAGAAAAATAGGTGAGTGATCACTGCAGCAGCATATATTCTAAAACTGGAAAAATAAGGGGGAAGGCAAAATATATGAACAAGCAGTTCTCAGAGAATAAATGATAAATGGCCAGTAAACACACATATTGGAAGACACCCAACCTCACTTTTAAGCAGGAAAACACAAAAATGAGGTGCCAAGTCCTTCTAATTAGATATGTAATATTTTAAATGACTGATAATATCCAGTGTTGATGACAAATGAGGACATTAAGCAGTCTTATACAGTGAGTGTGAGTAGATTGGCACATTTTGGAGGGTTGAGACTGTTAAATTCATAAGTGTAAATGACCTGTGACACAGAAGGCCCATTTCTAATTACCTATCCTAGACAAATACTTGCACATTTGCATAAAGAGTCATTTAATGGATGTTCACAGCAGCATTGTTTGAATAGTGAAATATTGGAAACAACTGAAATGCCCATCAACAGAGAATGTCTAAAAAATGTGGCATTTATATGTTGGAATTCATGTGACAATTAAAAAGAATGGACTCATTCTCTAAGTGTCAACATAGGTAGTTACGAATTATATGTTGTTGAGTGAAACAAGGAGATTCAGAGTGTTATTACAATATAATACAACATATGTGAAAACATATGAAGCAATGCTATAAATTAAAAAAAATTATTCTATAATGTTTTAAATATACAGAAAGACTATTGTGCTTACCACTAAGCTAACTGTCCCGATTTTGTGTGAGTACACCTACCTGCACGTGAAGGCACAGAAGCAACTGGAAGCTTCTGTGCCGAATGAGAGCAGTGGTTTTCTTCAGAGAGTGAGGAGAGTACAGCATTGGGGATGATACTCAAGGGGACCTCACCTAAATCTGTAATGATCCTTTTTTTTTTAAAGGATCCATCCATGTATTACTCGTATGATTGAAACATGAAGTAAAATAGGTCTGTTGCTGTTCATTGTGGTAAGGAAATATTCATAGCTCTTAGGCTCAGTGGAGGAGACACTACCAAATCTCTCTTTTAACCAGAAAGCACCCTTCAATTGGCCTGGGCTTAGAACCGTGCCAGTGGCAGATGCCCCCAGTCTCTACCCCTTAGTCCCCAGTGCTGCTCTGATAAAAGCAAGCAATGTACTCATATAGTGCTTACCATGTGCCCAGAAGTGATTTCAGGGCTTTTGTGGTACATCCTTCTAGATTGTACAATGTTTTTACAAAAATGGGCTCATTCCATGTGTAATGTTTTACTTTACTTGCCTTTTTTCACTTAAGAGTATTTTGTCAACATCTGTCCACATTATTAAGAACTTCTTATAAAGCATCACAGCTAAATACAATAATTTATTTAACCCACTCTTCTTCATCTAACAGCATAGTTGTTTCCAGTATTTTACTTTTATGACAAACGTTTCATAAAGCATCTTTGAAGATTAGTCTTAATATTCACCCATAGTTATTTCCTTTAGAAACATGTTATAGAGCGTCCTAATGCACACACACAAAGACAAAAATAGATTGTTTGTATGAGGTGGAAGGAGAGGGAAGAGGAGAAAGGAGGGATGGAGAAGAAAGAGGGAGACTGAAGATTCTGGCATGCAGTGGCAAAAGCAGGTAGACACAGATCTGGACATGTGCTACATTTGTGCACCATGCCCTCGTCAGTACCCCGCTGGGCTGACTGGTGAGGGAGCTCTGGAACAAGATGCTTAGATTCAAGTCGTGGTTGATAACAACACGGCATTTGGAAAGACAACAAAAGATTCCCTAAGACCCTAGAGCTCAGCCACGTCCATGTCCTGCGTTTTCTGGGTGTGCTTACCTTGCCTCTGTTCTACAGCTGGGGACTCTACCCTTGGGATTAGCTACAGTGATCATGGAGAGAGGAGAGCAAAAGAGAACATAGTGACAAAGAGATCAGCAAGTAACATACCATTAAGTTGAAAATTTCTTTTCAAATGGAACTGTACAACCAATAGCATCTTGCTACCATTTCCTTACTCACCTGGGTGAGCCTTAGTAAAATTCTGGAAGCTAGTATACAACTGGACCACTTTATATGGAAAGGGTGGAAGTGTCATTTTTATATCAAGGACTACTAACTGAGAAAAAAAAATAGTTAAAAAAAAGCAACTTAATCCTTTCTCCCATTTTTATTGAGAAACATAAAACTTCAATGCATGAGCTCTCTTAAAAATATTCTGCTAGTAAATATTTCAAACATACAGAAAAGTGGGAGAAATAATAGAATTAATACCCATGTATATTAAGCTTTACAAAAATCAGTGTTTCAATATTTTCACTGTACTATTTTTTAAAGAAAATAAAACATTGAAGACACAGTTGCAGCCCATTGGGTGTAGGTATTCACCCTTTTCCCCACCCTCCTCCCGTAAAGGCAGCCACTATTCAGAATTCATACCTCTTCTCTTTGGCCATATTTGTTACTTTTATTTTATGTCTGTGCATCTATAGACAACATATAAAATTGTTTTCATAAATTTAAAAACTTTATGTAACTGGTATTATGCCATAGTTGTTATTCTGCAACTTCATTTTACATTTAACATTATGATTTTGAAGTGCATCTGTTTATATATATTATAAAACTTCAGTTTGTTCATGTCCGTACAGCATTCCATTGTGCAACTATACCACAGTGTATTTATCCATTTTCCTCTTGGCCAACATTTAGGACTCCAGATTCTCGCTGTTACAACCACAATGCTGAGAACACTTTTGTACATGTGTGAGTGTTTCTCTAGGGCATATGATTGGCGTGGAATTGCTGGGTGATAGGACACACATATGATCAGTGTTACTGGGTGGACCAAATTGCTTCAGTGTGTATTAGTAAGTGTGTATTAGTAAGTCTTGCTGTTGCTCCATACTCTTACTAACGCTTGTCATTGTCACACTTTATAATGTTCCCCTGTTTGAGAGGGGTGAAATGGTATGTTAATGGTGCTTTATTTGCCTCTCCCTAATGAATTTTGAGGAGTAGCATCTTTTCATATGTGTCTTGCCATTTGGTTCTTCCTCTTGCATTAGCTTTTTAAATTTATACACAAGCAACACCAAATTCACACTAGCAACGACTATGAATAATAGAATATGTGTTCATATTATTATAGCCAGTGTTTGGAATTGGAGGGAGAACGGTGAGAGAGATTGTGCCTCTCCCATCCTGAGTCCTAGATTTAGACGTAAATGAGATAGTAGAAAGTGTTTAAAGATAAGAACTGCTAATGTTTTTCTAGTGCTTTGCAATTTACACAGCACCTTCAAATTCATTTTATTCTCCCAACCACCCAGGGAAGTCGGTAGAGAAATATTGCTTATGTATTGTTGTCAGCTCATTTTACAGGTTAGTGGCTCTTGGTCATTGGGCTAGTAAGTGCTGAAATCAGAACTCAAATCTGGTCTTCTGACCATGAATCCCACTGTCCTTCCAAGGTCTCATTCTTTTCAACCCAGAGCATTTAGCCCAGGACTTCCTGCTGACCAGGAGGGAGATGTTTCATGCCTTTGATTCTTAGCACACTCAAACTGATTTTATTAATATTTGGTCCTTAATGTTGTAAGGGGCTTGAAATGTCTCAGATAAGCTGCCTGGATGGAGTTAGAATTACGATTCAAATAATTTTAAGCTTGATAAACTAAGCAACAATTTATCAATGGCTCTCAATCCTGACGGCCTATTACAATAACCTTGGGTACTGGGGAGCTTTTAAAACATACTTGTGCCTGGTCCCATCTCTAACCAATGAAATCAGAATGGGGGGAGAGGAGATCTCTTTGTTTTAAGGATTATGATGTTCTTGTTTTCTCTAATAGATGTTGTTGATGGTATTTGTTCTTCAGTTAAAGAGAAAAAGTGTAAGTTCTATGATTTATTTCCTTTTAGTTGGTGCCTACAACTAACTTTTACCCATAGAAGTTTCCTGCTGTCCTTCCCCACTAGCCCCTCTCCAAGGTTTTTCTGTTTTGTAGCTGTCAGCTGGCCTTGGCCTCGCAGAGAGTCGTCCGCCCTGTTTCCACTTGACTCACTTTCTTGGCCCTCGTCCCGAGTCACCTCCTTAGCACTTCCTCTCCTCTGCCTTACTTTCTAGTCTCTTTGATTCATCCTCCACTATTCTTCCTCACAAGCTTCCTTCCTTGTTGTCCTAAGCCTAAAATAGTAGTCTCATTGTATTGCATCTACAAAGGTATAATACGTATTTTCTCCTCCTTTTGTGCAGCCCTTTTGTATAACTTTCCATTTCTGACTGGAAGACTGATCAAAACTGTAAACTTTCTCCAAAAGGAAGTACATATGGGGTGTTTTATCAGTTCAGTTGTAGACTTGGTGGGCTTGCACTTATGGGGAATTGTGAGGGTATCATGGAAGGAGGGCATATTCTACTTGCCTTGAATCCATCCATACAGAGCTGCTGCCCTGTGGTGGTGATGTAGCTTCCTGAGAGCTGAGCGTGAAGCACATCCCTGAGTGTGAGCTGCTCTGGCTCATGTGTGAGCCTGTCTGCCCACCCCGTATGTGAGGGAGCCGTGAGCAACCTACATAGACTTCATGTTGTGTCTGTTCAAAAGCGTTGTGGAAGCTGGCTTCTTCCTAACAAAATATCTGGTGAGCCCAAGTGAAATAATTGTGATTCCTGAATCAAACAGATTTCTGCTAATCCCCTCAGCCCAGATGAAAGCTCATCAGAACTCAGTTGTACTAGATTTGTTTGAAACCTAACTGGCCTACGGTATACATTTGTTGGAAGATTGCTGATCGCTGACAGTTTGCCAAGAAGGGTATTGTGCATGCTTTGACATAAATATACTTGATGACTAAACATAAAATAATGCATATGATTATATATTTATATTCAGGATTATACATTATATTCAGGAGCACATACACACACACACACACACACACACTCACACACTCACCACCCCCTGCCCCGAGAAGTACTTCATTCTTCAGAACTTAGTTTTCCCTAGTCCTAGAGACTTTCCTTCTTACATCTGTATCTCCTACCCAGTGAGACACGGTATTTCTTATCTGGTCTTCACCCAATTCTTGTGATATTCTCAGCTCCTGACTTTGTTCCTTCTCCTGCACTGGGTGTCTCCTCCTGTGTGGTTACTAAATAGCACATGACTGATATATAAAAAAAATGTGGTGATTGTACCAGGCCAATGAGAGTGCAAGACAGATCATTTGATATAACACCAGCAGAGCTCCCCCTGACTGCCTTGTGCCTCTAACGTGTACCGTTTGGTTCTAGGAGCTCGTGTCAATGCCAAGGACAACATGTGGCTGACCCCACTCCACCGGGCTGTTGCCTCCAGAAGTGAAGTGAGTGATTATCTTATTTAACCTAGCACACCCAGTCCCTAGAAAGAGAAAAATGGTCTCTGCTGAATTAGGGATTCTCAGTGGTGAGCAAATGGCCTTAACTTCTAATGCAGTAGGGTTACCTATTAAAATTGAACAGCTATTTATATGAGTACCTCATGCATGCCCTACAGGATACTGGGGGTAATAACAGGGGTAGTCCAAGATGGGAGGCGTGGCACTTGAGTTCAGTGAGCTCTCTTTCTGGAGAGGGAAGTGAACAGGTACACAGATCAGTACAGCATCATAACTGAATTGGAGGAGGAAGCAAATAACTGTCGGCCTGAATAGAGGAAGTCTTTCACGAAGAGATGTCATGAACTGGTGCTTAGAGGATGTGTAGGGACTTATCAGGCCAAAAGCAGTCAGGAGGGCTGAGGCAGGGGGATATACATGCTAGAGGACAAGATGCACAAAAGTGAATGAATGATGGGATCAGTTAGGTGTAGCCAGAACACAGGGTGTAGTGGAAGGTAAATCTGATAGTTGAAGGTCAAATGCAAGGGGGCTGGAGGTCATCTGAGCAGTGGGGACTGGTCACAGTGGAGATGAGTGAGAACCTGACAGGATTTGGAACCTGGTGATGTGAGGTGGAAAAGAAGCCACCAGGTGAATGGTGATACCATTAACAAGAAGGCCGAGGCAGAGGAGCGGGGGCCAGGAAGTGAGTCAGCTCTGTTTGAACATGCTAAGTTAGCTTAGTGCTCATAATCTCCCTTGCTGTGCTGTGTGATTTGGGTAGTTTTTGTAAGATGTTGGTTGTATTCTCTTTCCATATAGCCCACGTGAGATGAGAGGGAGGCATTCGATCCTACACTGTAACTCAGACCCTGGGGAATTCAGAATTTTCTTATGGGCCCACATTTCTTTTCTCTTTCATCTGGGAAAACAGGTGTGATGTTCTGCTTGAGTTTGTACCACCAGCTTCATGAGACCACCTCCTTCATAGAGGCATTTTCCCTGGTCTTTTAAGATCGTTTGATCTTTGGTAAATTAAAAAAAAATTATTTTAATTAAGTATCTTTTGAAAATGTGGATTTTTCTCTTTAAACAAGAACCAGGTCTTTTTAGTTCAGAAAAGCATTTACTAAGCATTTCCTGTGTGCCAGGCACTGTGCTTGCTGATGGAGCTGTAACAAAAAAGAAGACACATGGCCCCCTGTTCTTAGGAAGCATGTAGTCTAGTGGGTAAGAAAGACACAAAAGCAGGAGATTTTAGTACTGTGTTGCTTTCCCCAAGTGATTGCCTCCTTCATTAAATCAACGAGCTGCAAAGCCTTCAATCCTCAGAACATCCATTTTCCATCAACCATCAGCTGACCTTCTTTACATATTTTTACTGTGTTTGAATTTAGTAAACCTTTATATCTGAGAAAGGCATTTGTTGCTTTTCTAAGAAATCAGTTCCATCTGCAGTTTTGCTGGGCAAAAACCTCCTTCACAGGTGTCTTTAGCCAGGAAAAAACTAAAAGGCAACAGAACTAAGTTGTAAATAATCAGGGTCATCTACGAGCTTGTGAGAGAGGATGTCTTCATATTAATATCTGTCACAGCAAGTTGAAAAATTTCTTGTGAAAATTGAAGTACCTGTAACCATTGTGAGAACTGACTGTGGGCATCTTAACTCCAAAGCACATAGCCCTGCTGTGGAAGTCCTAAATTCAGATTTCCCACTTTTGAATTCAATCCTGTTGCCATTTCTATTACTCTGTGCCTCCCCTAAATAATAGCTAGGGAAAGGGAAGAAGGCTTGAAAGGGAAAGAATGGAGAGGATTAGGACCTGGGTTTGGAATTTGACTCTTAATACTTGCCAAAGGGGATATGTGTGTTCATCATGAGAGCTGGCGCATGTATCTATTGCTTGGGTTGGCAAACACCGAGATAACTTACATGAATATGTATTAACACCATTTTTTCATTGAAAAGCTTATAAACTCTATACTGTCCTCAAAGCCCCTTTGCTTCTAAAATATAGGTAAATCGATCTCTCAGGGTTGACCTGGCAGTCAACGTACTGGTCAGACTGTGGTTTCATTTATGCCTTCCAAAACTCATGGAGATGACTATTATGGCCAACCCTGAATGGAACAATACAAGGAGGGAATTCTGGGAAATGTAGTTAAACTTGGCTAATTTGACACAATACGAAACTACCATCGAAGTTGTTATTGTATTTTATTTAAAAAGATCTAGACAGTAAGTTCCTTTGAATGATCTCCACATCTATTGTTTGTCATTGTATTTTTAGCATTTAGCTTGCTCAGTAAACAGTTGTTTTTTGAGTGATTCATTCAAGACGGGGATTTCAACTTAAGCTATGTTACCATGATTCTCTGTACAACTGCTAACGTGGAGCTAGTATTCACCACAGAGAATGCGGGTGGTGATCATCTTTCATGCATACGAGGTATACCGATGTGAAGCTTGTTAATGGAAGTGTGGCACGAGAAGCCAATTAAGCCGCTGCAACCTGCAAAATCAGGATGTTTCAAAACTGCACGCAGCATAGATATCAGTGTAAGTCCTATCAGTGTAAATAAAAATTTCTGAGCCTCCTTTCCACCCAGGCAAATTTTATGTTCATATTTCTATGTTTGGTAAAATAATGTTCATTGCTAAATTCATTTCCTGAGCCTGTTATAACAATATGAGTATCAGAGCATAAAATTGCTTAAACATCCAGCCATACCTGACATTATTAAAGCTCCTCTACAGACAAAAAAGTAGATCAAGACATGGTCATATCCCTTAAAATCATCTAACATAATTTTGGCTTCTGGGGATAAATCTTCAAGCCTTATTTAGCTGTGTTGTATGTTCCCTTCTAGACCCAATCCCACATCCTCCTCCCACCTTCACATCTGGGATTCCCAAGAAGGAAACAGCCAGATACTGTAATTTGAGTGAAAACAGCATTGTCTCCTATTGATTCCCTAAGGGCTTCACTTATGCCCCTCTTTCTCTAACTACTTCCATGGCTGTGAAGAAAAGAAGGTAGTCTCTTACCAAAATATGAGGGAAACATATTTTGCAATTCTAGATAACATAGATGAGCAAAATTTGAGGCTGCCAGGAAGAATTTTCTGAAGGGTCTTTGTGAATTGTTCCATATTGTTTCCTCTGTTTAGCTTACTCTTGTAGCTTTTTGTTTTTCTTTCTTGGAAAAGAGCAGCTGTAGGGGAAAAGAATTAAATGCATACAAACCTGGAGAGTTTAACACACTTTTATTGAAGTCCACTGTTAAGTGTGCTGTAGGGACCTTGAGGGGGTACAAACTGAGGCTTCTGGGACATAGTATTTAAGGCAGACAACCAGGACACAGACTAGTGTGGCCTGTGTTCAAATGCAGCTGGCCTTTCACACATGCCTTTTCTTCTATAATAAACTGAAAGTAACACCAAAGAATTGCTAGAGTTTCCACTTCCCTGTTCTAGAAGCTATCTTTTGGTTATAAAACTTAAAAATAGTTGTATCTTATCTGCAGGGTAGAATTGAGGATGTTGTGCTCAAATATAGTGTATGGTCATGATGAACATTTATTGAGCACATATTGTGTGCTAGGCAGTATGCTAAGCACTTTCTGTGCATTATTCAATTTTAGCCTCCAAACCACTGTTTGAGATTGATAGTGGTATTAATCCTAATTAAGGAAACCTTATCTCAGAGAAGTTAAGTAATGAGCCTAAGACGCTATAGCCAGTAAATGGAGCAATGTTAACAGAGAATCTGCTGTCTTACCCACTGGGCTCTACTACTTCCCTCCAGTCACAAGTGCACATTATGGATACTGTTCCAACCAATAAAATGGGTCTATTCTTGTGTCTGTGCAGACAGAAGTCCCAATGGGAACAAAGATGTTTCCCAGAACTCAGCAGGTTAAGTATTTTATTTTATAGCTTAAACTTTAAAAACTTATGTTTTCCCCTTTCCCCTAAAAACAAAACAAAAAACAAAAACCATTGTCATTATTGTGAGCTAAATGCTAGTAGACAGGAGAATTGGAAAAATTATATGGGAGACTAGAATGTTATTGTTCCTCTTAAATTATCTTTATGATTATAAAAAGATGACCACCTAAAGAACATAGATCACACCTGGAATAGGAAGAAAGTGAGCATTTTTAACCTGTTAGTTAGAATGTGGATGGGGGATACTCAGATATAGTATGCATTCAAGCCATCTGGGTGTTAATTGAAAGTACCTGTTCTAGAATTCAGCTCCCCCCCCCACCCCCCTGCACACCACGTGATTCTGATGAAGCCTGTGGTTGGGCCCAGAAATCTGCATTTTGAAAAGAAAATTCCAATGCATGTTGTCTACATACTACTATGCTTTGAGACCTGAGATTGAGTATCTGGCTTTCCCAATGTTCAAAGCCAGTGCTTCTTAAATAGTTTCCTTTGAATTCTTTCATATCCCAAAGTCATGAGTGAACTCCCTTTGTACTACTAGTTCTTAGAATAATTGTACTCTAATAATAATTACAAGAATAAAGGGTGAGTTTAGTTTGATAATCGGTACTTTTATAGAGATAATCTGATTAATTGAACAAATTAGTTGGGCACCAATTTACACAATTCTTACAGAATGTGAAATTGGTATAAGCAACAAAGGAGGAAAGCCCCAGTGATTTTGGTAATAGAGTAAATGCCTTCAGGACTCGAGTGCAGCCTCAGGGATGTCAGCCCACAGTAAATGCTTTGTGAAAACTTGCATGTTATTACCTAGAGAGTTTGCTAACGATTATGCTAACCTATTTATTCTACCCAAATTTATTGAATGTACACTATGTGCAAGGCATCTCCAGGCTTGTAGAGAGCACAGAAAGTTGTATAAGACTCAGACCCTGGTCTAAAGCACTTGCAGTTTATAAAATTTGACATTGCTTATGCCTGCGAGCACTCTGTTGTCATAAACAATTACTCTTCCATGAGTAATTTATGACCACTTAAATGCAATGCACGTTTGAGAGTAAAAAAACAAATATTAGGGGTGACAGTTTAAAAGGACACATGCTTCCTATTTCTTCTCATCTTTTCCATGTGCCACAGTGTATGTTTCTACTTCTTATTACAGGGTTTGAGGGGCCCTTTGTAAAAAGAGAACGTCATAAAAAGGAGAAATAAAGTGACTGCAGATGCTATCTCCAATTCCCTCCCATATGACATCCTGGAACACTTCCTCCCTGTCGATTATTTCTGCGTCTTATACAGGACAACCTTCCTATGGAGTGTGGTCCAACAGGGCCTGGAGTCCTAACACTGAACATTAACTGGCTGACACCTGAATGCAGGAGTAGTGCTGGGATCCTCACACACGCTGGTTCATTAAAAAAGCAACAAAGGCCTGGATCACGACATAAATGTTTGAGCACTATGCTGTACACCTGAAATTAATATAAAGTAATCTTGACTGTCAGCTGTAATTGAAAAAAATAATTTGAAAACCCCACAGATTGGTAAGCTTATCACACCTAAAAAGCACTAGGAAAAAAACAATGGAGGCTTTAAAGGAGCGCTCCTTCCGGTGTGGCTGGGACTGGTCCAGGCACTTGGGCTTTTGTCTTACCTGCCATCACAGCAAACATTCAGACACTTTTCAGAGCAATTGATGATTTTATTGCTCTGACATTTAATAATGAAATAACTGAGTTTATAATTTGTGTTTCTTTATCTTTTTAAAATTTTATTATTCTACTAATTACTTTTCATTGTATTTTACAAAAGTATTGACTCGTGATAGATTTAGAATGATAATTTTTAGAAAAAAAATAGGTCCTTCATCCCAGATAGTTTGAGAAGTACTGTGCAAGTAACTTTGCTTGATGCAGGAAGTATTCAATTTCCCTTCCTCTGCATTAGTTTCCTTTTTTTACCTTGTACATTTTTGTCAGAGCAAACTTTTAGATATTATTTTTTTTAGCCAAGGTGATGATACAGGAGAAAAGAGACTTCTTTCAATTATAAGAATCATTAATTCCCTAACAACCATAAAATTACTCTCTCTTAAAACCAAGTTAAAATGCTTCCAAGATTAAAATTTTTGAAAGAGAAATACAGTTTTAAAAAAGAAAGATATCTTTTTAAATCAAAGTTTTGTTTTTGCCAAAATATTATATTAAATTTTTATTAAGTGTATTAAGCTAGTTTGGCAGGCTAAAACTTCAGAGTTTAAAACTGTAAATAACTAAGGAGAATTAACATTTAAAAGTATTTATGTCAGGATGCTCGGCTGGTATTGTCCCTTAAGTAAGCTCCGGCCTAGTGGAAAATTCATGAGGACTTCAGTGTGCCAGACTAACAGATCACTGCCCTGGACTGAGGTCATCTTGTCTATAAAATGAAACTGCCCATCAAATGAAGGGGTCAGACCACTGCTCATATCCTATATGACTGTGACTTTAATTCCAATAATTTTAGACTACTTGTACTTTCATTTAGAAAAGTTAATCCTTAGAAATTACATAAGAACCTTTCCTTTATATATTAAGAATTTCTTGATAGAATCCTTTCTTGTCAAGTACAATGAAAATTAGTCAATTCATTACATAAGCAGATCTAGAAATAAAAACGAAGAATGGCAAAGTTAAAACATTTTGTAAAAGCAGAGAAATAAAAGTAATGGTTATTCTAGGCATCCTTGAGCTATAGAAGTGAGTGTTGGTATAAAAGACAAATGCGGGAAATTGGCACTCACATGAATAAATACAGAATTAAATTTCAACCAGATTTGATCATTTGCAGTTTGTGGTAATTTGAACAAGGAGCTAGACCAGCAGGTTTGCAAACTTTTTCTGTAAAGAACCAGACAGTAAATATTTTAAGTTTTCATGGCTGCATATGGTCTCTGTCACAAATACTCAGCTCCGCCATAGATAATATATAAACAAATGAGCTGTGTTCCAATAAAACTTTATAGAAACAGACCACAATTATCTGTATTAAAATATTTTTATAAGTATTGCCTATTAATAATATAGGTTCCCTGCCCAAAACTCTTAAAGTGCTTATTTATATTTAATTGGTAACTGGCATGTAAATATATTTTTTCTTTACTTAACCTGTTGCTTTTTATGAAATGCAAATCATTTCTAAATATTCATTTAAAAGTAGGGCCTCTCGAAGGTAATAGCTCATTCACCTAGTGTGAGTAATCTAAAAGTAATCACATTTTGTTACCTTTAAAAAACAAATTTATGATGATTTCATTGGTCTTATCTCCAAATAGTAAAAATTTGTGAAATATTCCTGTTCATTTTCTGTTTTGTTAGTCTATCCTGAATTTACATAATATTTAATTCAAAGAAATCTATACAAGTACAATAAAATAATACACAAAGCAAAGGTATTAAAGTGACAGTATGTATTGTGATTTTGCTGTGAGTGTGTAAAAAGGATACTATGCCATTTTTTACATTATTGATTTGAGATGGTTATCTCCAACCTTTTATGCCATATAGCTGCAGAAGTTGTTCAGCATGCATCTTCAAAATATGCATCTCATTTATTTGTAAATTATATATAGGAACTGCTATCATTAGCTAATATTTCAAGGCACAATATACTTAGGGGGAGACTTTTCATTTATCATAGTCTTGTATAACCAAGGTAGATAATAGACTTCTGATGATGTTCCTCTGTTTTGCCCAAGCTCTTGTCAGATCTGATTACATTTGTCATTACTTTCACCTTGTAATGTAGGTGATAGAAAGCTTTTACTGGGAGTAGAAGTGTCAGCTCTGTGACTTACACATTATTTATGTGGGTTCCTTGCATAAATTTTGCTCATTTTAGGATGCTTTTAGTTTAAGGGTACATACGAGTATTACTTTCTGTAAATGGACTTGGCAGGCCCATCACTGTATTCAGTACACTCAGGGTGAATGACTGGAGAGGTCAGCCCACCCCCACCACTGTGGAAGCCCCTTTCTTCCCTGAGGGCATCTCCCGTACTATGAGGCAAGGTCCTCAGTGGAGCTGGCTGAAGGCACAGTGCCAACCAAGAAGTTAAATACCAGCTAAAATGCTTTTCATTTGTAAAGAAAATAAATATAAATGGAGGGTCCAATATTTTCTTCCCACATCACAATTGAATGTGCATCTACATAAACTTCAATATTTATGAGACCAAAGTTGACAAAAAATGTTTTTCTTATGTAAATCTTATGCTCATATTATGATTTGGCTTTGCTTTTGTTTATTTTTTTTTTGTTCACCCAGCTGGTTTTGAGGATAGAGCCTGGGCAATATTTCTTTCAGTGTTCCATAATTCTGGCTGTTTTATGCACAGTAGGTGAGCATTAATAATACATGGACACATGTTTCACTCTAAAATAGACTCAAGGATTATTTAGTAATCGTTACTTTATTATCAGGCTTGCTAATGATGAGTGGTGTATATCCTTTTTTTTTTTTTTCCTTTTTGATAATCTTAACAGATTGCTTGGGCCCTATCAGCTTATTGACCTTTATTTGTGGCATCTAAATAGAGTCACACTATTTATTTAGACTGTATTCACCAAATTGGAGAGTTAGTTTCTCTTTACTCTCATTCTGCTGTTCAAGTGATTCATTTCAATATGTTGCTACTACTGATTCTTGGAACATTCTTTTTATTTCATCATTTTTGTCTCTGAAAAAAGTGTTAATTTTGAAAGTTCAAATGTGGTATCTGGGGGCAATTTTATATACCAGTATGATAAAGTAGACTGGACAGTCCATGCCTGTGGGGATTAATGCGGATGAAGGTGAATGCTTGGTTTACGGAAGATGGCAGGAGTATGGTACTGATGCCTTCCAGTGGTTCATCGATGCCACATTGACAAGATGTTCATAAAGAAACCCCACAAACTGCTCCCAGGATGTTTCTAGAAATAAAGAAAAACAACCAACAGTCATTCCCTTCTCTAGAGAAGCTATAGCATTCACTTGACTGAACAGAAGTGTGTCCTCAATCCTGGCTATACAACCAAGTCCCCAGAGAGCTTTCCCGAACTCCTGAGGCCAGTTAGAATGTCTGCAGGGGGGCCAGGCATCTGTATTTTTATGGGCTCCCAGATGACTCATTACACAGCCATGGTTGAGAGTTATAGTTCAGGAGGCTAACAAGCTGATTGCGTCAATAGAAGAAAAATAAAAAGTGGGAGGCCCAGTAAGTATGAAGCAATTCAACAGTAGAAAGGAAATTACCCCATTATAACATGGAAAAGGTAGGAAAAAGATGGAACAATTTTTAAGTTGCATTAGTAACATATATCCTTTTCCCTTGACTGCTTATTGATCACACAGTGAAGGTTAAAATGTTGGCTGAGAGAACCAAAGGTTTATAAATTGATCCAAGAATGTCTGAAAGACTTTGAGGTCTTTAGCTGTAGAAGGAGACTTACTGATAAACACTTCTAACTTATACGGTCTTTGGGGACATTTTGGTGGATGGATATTTCACTCTGGTGTACACACTTGCACAAGTGCTCTCATTTGGCCTTATACCGTATAAGGAAACCCTGTACTTAGAAGATTTCTTTGATTTTGGAGATGTGCCAGGGCTCTTGGCCTAACAGAGAAAGATAAAGTGAATCTGTTTTAATCTGTGCCACTCTTTCCTTCTTCGTCACTTATTGCCTTGCTTGTTGTGGAAGAATATCCATCTGGAGCCAGGCTGTGAGGGCAGAGAGCCTTCCCCTTCCATAGTTCCAGGGTCTGGTGAAGCATCTCAGACCCAGTAAGTACTGATTATTTGTCAGTGACTGCTGCAAACTCTGCTTTTGTTGTAGGAAGCAGTGCAAGTATTGATTAAGCACTCGGCTGATGTCAACGCAAGAGACAAGAACTGGCAGACCCCTCTCCACGTGGCAGCAGCCAATAAGGCTGTTAAGTGTGCGGAAGTGATCATTCCCCTGCTGAGCAGCGTGAACGTCTCCGACCGAGGGGGGCGCACCGCCTTGCACCATGCAGCTCTGAATGGCCATGTGGAGGTGGGTGTCCTCATCGTTGGGAACAAGAACTTTCCCTACAGACCCTCTTAGCCCCAAATGGAACCCCAGCTTATTGCTGGGACTTTTACAGAATGTGATGTTAATATTTGTAACACCAAACCTTAGACAGCTATGTCTGTTTTTAAATTTAGAGCCACAATGAATTGAAAAAGCCACCACCTCAGTGGTTTTCCTCTAATACACATGCCACAGAGTTAACTGTGACATCATCTTTGTACTTAGTTTGAACTCCAGATCTCTGACCTGTCTTTAGATTTGACATTAATTTGGCTTATCACCTGTGGCTGGGGAGGAGCCCTCACCATCACAGAGTGTACACTTGATTTCATTGTTGGTTATCTTTCAGATGGTCAATTTACTCCTGGCCAAAGGGGCAAACATCAATGCATTTGACAAGAAGGACCGGCGGGCTCTGCACTGGGCAGCGTATATGGGTAAGGGTTGCATGAATGGAAAGCACAGTGCAGAGAACCTTAGTTAAAGAAGCCACAGTTCTCATTGACCATGTAGATTTTCTCTTGGGCAAGTCTGACTTCTTTTCAAGGCTGGGATTCAATTGCAGTAAGATCTGGTCCATTTTACTGGCATGTGTGGAACACTCTATTTGGGCAGTTACTTTGTCAGAGATTTATTTCTCCTACCAAGAGGAGGGGATTAATCATGGCTTGGACCTCATTGAATGTGTTTCGATGTGGATTAGAAAGCTGCTCAAATTGTGCTTATTTTAACTTGTTGTGGCAGCAAGGTAAGGTGTTTAAAAAGAAGGAGGACTGGCTAGCAAATCAAAGACATAACTTCCATTTGTCTTTTTATTTATAAATATTTTTATTTATAAATATAAAAGAAACAAAAAGGAAGGAAGGATGGACAACTACCCAGCTGCTATGTAGGTTGAGGTGACCAGAGTCACCATGGATTTTCCTGCTTTTGCACTGCCAACAAAGCTAAGGGCTTGAGTCCCTGCTTCTGCCAGCTTGGATGGGGGAGATGAAGGGAGAAGTTACATTCTTACATTTTTCACTTTTATTAGCACAAATAACACCGACAGATACAGAGTTTATTCTCAGTGCAGACATGTTGGAAATGGAGATCATTCTTTGTGCGTCTAATTGGAAAACATCCTGCAATTAGAAAAGCAGAGAAGATTCTATCAGCACCAGGTTAAAAACAACCTAAATGCCCATTCACAGAAGATTGTGTCAGTAAATTATGAAAGATCTACACAATGGGACACTGTACAGTAACTACAGTGATGATGTCATAAATATTTATTAACAGAAAGATTCTGTGCTATGTTAAGTGAAAACAGACCGCAGCATAGTATGAATAATATGATTCCCATTTTTAAAAAATCTATGCAATAAAAACAATCTGGGCTATATTATACACTGAAATGTTAATGAACTCTCTCCAGGGATTGGTAGTTGTGGATGATTGTGGTTTCCTTTTAACACCTTTTAGCCTTTTCTGAATTCTTCTTAAGAGGCATACAGGCCTTTAATCACCATAAAAGATAAATATTAATTGTGGGGAGATAAAAAGAGAGTGGTTTGGAGCAGGGTGGAATAATTTATGTGCTCTAGATGGGTCTGAATGAATTTGGGGGCTTAAAAAAGTAGAACCATTATCGTTCTTTAAGGTAATAATGGACTTTTGAGTTGACTAAAGCAGATTGGATATCTGCATGATACCTGTAGGATTGAAGCCAGTGAAAGTTTGTCAGCACACACTAAACTAGTGTAAGATGGGACTCAAAGAACCCAGGGTTTCAAATTTGTTATTTGCTGATGTATAGTTAAAACATTTGTATAGAATTGCTTTAAAGAAGTAGTCCTAGTTTTGTTTTTTTATGGGTTTTTTTGTTTGTTTTTTGTCATCAGGATAAAAATAGGAAAAAAAAAATACTGGGGCCAGCACAAATAATGCCCCTTTTTATGAGCTGGTAATCCATACCAAATCTTTTATTACAGAATCATAAACAAGTAATTGTGTAACATCACAATATCACACTCAAGCACACTTTAGGTGACATTTTAGGTGAAATGTTCTAACTGCTGTCCATCTCATGTGAGACATTCATGTACAGGGTCCGGCGTTACTTCTGGCAGACCCTGTACATAGATGACTGTCTAGGGAATAAAGGACAAAACCAGGACAAAAGATAGCACCACTTAAGCTTAAGATAGCACCACTAGTAATTGGAAATAATTTTTCTATACACAAGTCTCAGGGAAAATGATTCAAATTTTAATAAAACACGCCAAGACCAAACTCTCTGTCTCATTTCTCTCTAACACACATACATATATCCTTCCCTCCCTCCCTCTCTCTCTCTTTCACACACACACACACACACACACACACACTACACATACATTTTAGACCCGAGTCAGTGCTTATCTTCTACCTTTCAATTATTAACCATATTAAAAACAATGACCTGAAGCATCAAACCATATTTAGTAAAAAAAAAAAAAAAGTCAAATATGTTTATCATATTATATATATAATGAGATAGGGCATAAAAGAAAATATTCTACAAAATATGCCAATGGAAGTTCAAACTAGAAGGGTTTTCTGTTTAGCTAGTAATCCATAAGAATACTTTTAAGTTGAACCATGTAATATTGCCATTTTTGTGGGTCAAAGTGATCAAACAGCAGCAATTTTATATGATTTAACAGTAATCTGGAGTCATTCTGATTAATTTTTTTCTTTTATTAGTTTTTCCAAACCAAATTGTCATTGTTAGACTTCTCAGTGAAGAGTGGCAATTGGTTTCAAATCATTCCTGTCTTTTTCACATGCTTTTTAAAGGCTGTGGTACTAACATATTTGTAGGACCTTGTTATTATTTGTTTGTGAACAGGTATCACATCTATTAGATCTCCTTGAAGAGAAGGTTCACATGTGAATCAGCTCTACCGTCCACATCATTTACATAAAGTCTGATACATAGTAGGTGCTCACTAAAAATTTGTTGAATTTTTGCCACAAACCAGCTTTTTATAAATAGCTCAGCAAAATACTGGTGGCAGTAAAAACCAATGGTGATGATTTAGGTGGAATGAATCATCAGATTGTCCTATAAAGATTAATGATATTTTTCACTGCTTGCTTTCTAAAGGCCACCTGGACGTCGTGGCCTTGCTCATTAACCATGGCGCAGAAGTGACATGTAAAGACAAGAAGGGTTATACCCCCCTGCACGCCGCCGCCTCCAATGGACAGATTAGTGTTGTCAAACATCTCCTGAATCTGGGTGTGGAGGTGAGCTATGATTGATGCATCACCCCATGGTGCATTTGTGGGCTCTCTATGGTTCTGAAATGAAATCCTGTGTATTAGTGCATTTTCCATGTTCTGAAATTAAATCTTGTTTGTAGTATAATTCAAGAGGAGAAAGAAACCCCCTCAGTTTTAGCTTCCTATCATTTTGAGTTTAATTGGGCAACTAATGAAGTGCAGTGAGGACATCTACTGAGTAGTGGAAAACCAGAAACAAACTAACCTTCTATATCAACATAGAGAAATAGTTAAACATAAACAAGATTGGGCAATTAATTTCGCTAGCTTATCCTAGAAAAAGTGCTGTATACCTCATCACCACAGTCACCTTTGAAGTACTCCCCTTGGGAAGCTATGCATCGATGCCAACACCTAGTCCATCCTTCAAAGCAGTTTTGGAACTCTTTTTCTGGAATGGCCATTAGAGCTATTGTCAGCCCCAAAATCTGACAATTAAGTTCATGAACTTGCCACCATGTGCTTATGTTGGCAGTGCTGTACAAACAACTTGGTAAGGTATTGTAACCTATGGCCATTCTAGAAAAAGAGTTCCAAAATTGCTTTGAGGGGTGGCCTAGGTGCTGGCATCAGGGCAGGGCTCCCCAAGGGGAATACCTCATAGGTGACAATGGTAATGATTCAGCAATGAGATATGTAGTACTTTTTCTAAGATGAGCTCGTGAAATTAACTGTCAGACCTCATATAAGTAATACATATTAACCAGTCATTTTTTTAAAGATTGGCTAAGAATTCCTCATCTCACCTACAGAATTTAGTCTTCTAAGGTAATTTACAAGCAGAAAAGGGTGAATGAATGGCAGGGACTAAGAACAGAAGTGTCCAGTGCTGAGCTGGAGAAGTCAGCCCAGCCCCATTCTTCTTCAGGTAACAGAACAGGAGCAGGGGTGGAGCTCTGGAACATCCTGTCTCTGGAGGAAAGCAAAACCAACGTGCAATACCGAGACCATGGGCTCAATTCCCAGGACAGCTCCATGGCCTTGCTATAGAATGCAGCCTTCTGCGATGTCGAGCCCAACCCAGAGTGACTTCTGACCCCCACTTCTGAGTTTCAGGCTCTTTTCTCGCTCCCCACTCAGTACTTCTTTGATGTTTGCAGGCAGCTTTGCCTTTCATTTCACGTTCCTTCCTTAGCCCCAGAATCTCTCTCCATAAGTAGAAACATCTAACTCTTCCTCCCCGGTTCAGTTTTTGTCATGTTCATCTTTTGCTGCTCTTTGCCTCTGGGGACAAGCATTTCTGGGATGACCCCACCGAGGCAGGAAAAAGCTCTGAAAAATTACATCGACAAATGGATGTTTCCTTTCTCCAGGAGAGCCATTAGGCTTTTTGTGGAAGATGGAGTAAATGGGCTCCAGTGATTTTAATCACCCTGTTTTGGACTCATCCACAGATTGATGAAATCAACGTCTATGGAAACACGGCACTTCACCTGGCCTGCTACAACGGGCAGGACGCTGTAGTTAATGAGCTGACTGACTACGGTGCTAATGTAAACCAGCCCAACAACAGTGGGTTCACCCCTTTGCATTTTGCTGCTGCCTCCACACATGGTGCTTTGTGTCTTGAGCTGTTAGTAAACAATGGGGCAGACGTTAACATCCAGGTATGACCTCTCAGTCTCTCTCTCTCTCTCTTTCTCTCAGTGTTAAATACCTTCGCATTGAGCCTCTAAGCAAAATCACCTTCTGTAAACTATGTCATGTTTTAGTGATTTGTGACTCTGAGGACTTTGATTCCCACAGCCTCATCCTCTATTGGGGTGCTATAGAAGCTTAGCTGTGTTGTTTCTGCAGGAGTGGTAGTACCTGGAAGGCACTGAGGTTCTAGCTACATGTGCTTGATAGCTCAGTGAATGTTCCAGAACAAATACTGGGTCTCAAGGATGTTGACTTGGCCCGGATTCTAATACTGAGATGAATGTGGAACAGATAGGGCAGAGCTGCTAAGAATCAAAAGGAAGGCCTAATCTCATGATCTCACATCTGTTGCTAACCCTGGCATGGCCCTCCAAGGCGTTTCTCATATACCTTTTTATAGTAGACCCCAGATAGTGGCTTCAGTGATATAACATTGACCTGGTTTCATTGGTGACCCCTTTATTCAGCAGCCTTGCTAAGACAACCTAGTGCCCTCTGTTTGGTACCAAAGGAGTATTCCAAGATTAGAAGTGATCTCTGCCCTCCAGGAATTTACAATATGGTAAGGAAATAATGCACTCAGATTATCACGAGACGAGAGATTGTGATGAGTAGTAGGAGAGAATAATAAAACACTGCAAACTATAAGAAGTAAGTGTTGACTTACCTCTTGCTTAGGCATCGGAAACAGAGATTGCTTTTTACCTAAGACGCAGGAGATTGATATCATTTGAGATGAGGAGGGTTAGAAGTTGAGAAAGGGTATTCCAGATAGACTAGCATGAGCAAAGGGGTTGGGAGTTATGAATAGAAAGAACTCTGGGTAAACTTTACATAACTAGTCAGCTCACTAACAGATAACCAAGAGGAACTTATACATGTAGGCTTCATGATCCCGGTTACACCACTTGAATGCCTTTAGATTATAGAGGAATATCCTAATCTGTATCATGTGAACTTATACTCATCCTCAGCTTCCCTTTTCCCAAGCGCAACGGAATCCTGAAGCATGGTCCCAATGTATTCTGCCTCTGCTTTTTAAAAATTATTTTTAAGATTTAATATCAAGAATATTGGATCCATCTATTTTCATCACCTTTATTCACTATTAAAGTCTTTTATGTTTTTCTTATAATTTCTAATAGTGCAAAAATATGGGACAGTATTTCAGAATAGCAATTTATTGTGCTTGAATAGAGAATAAATTGTATGAAATAAAGGAGCCAGGAGCAAACTAAAATGTACCTGACCAAGGAAAAGGGCTTATCTGCTGGCTAAGGAGTTCGGGCTTCCATCGACTATGGGGGTCAGTAATCATTATACAGATCATGTGATCAGAACTGAGCGTTAGAAACAGTAATCTGGCCAGAGAACATCAGAGACAGAAAACATAAAGGAAAAAAACTATAGGTACGAATATATAAAATTTAAACTTTTATATGACAAAACAAACCAAACCAAAAAAAAAAAAAAATAGAAAAAAAAAAAAGAAAGAAAAAGTTTAACATAAAATTGAAAGAGGAAGAACTCAGGAAAATTTTTCTGCAATACATGATAAGCAAAGACTTAGTACACTTAATATATAAAGATCTCATAAAAATCAATAAGAAAAGTCTGGTAACCTACTAGAAAATATGGACAAAGGTAGATCATGGGAGAGAATACAAGATCCATTAAACATATGAAAAAAATATTCAGTATCACTAATAATTAGAAAAATGCCGACATAATGCACAAACATATTTGCCTGTAAGATTGGAAAATATCAAAAAGACTAATAATGCCCATGTTATCAATGAAAAAATTAAAATGCAGTAAGTCAATGTGATCCAATTTTTTAATTTTAAAAAGTTGTGTGTCTACAGGTATTCATAGAAAAAGAAAAATATCTGGAATATATACCAATAAGCAAGCAACAGTTATGAAGAGAGGCAAAATAATGAATTGGGTTTTTAGTTTCTTTTTTATATGTTTGTTTTAATCTTTTGACTGTGATGCAATGAACATTTATTATTTTTATATCTAAAAGATATAAAAATATCTTTTATTTTTATCAAAAGAAATTCAGATAGAGGGAGCCTAGAAAGAGGACAACTAGAGGGTAATGCAAAGTAAAAAAAAAAAACTCGTCTAGGTAAGAGGTAATGAGGACAGGGGAACGGGGACAGCCCAGAGAAGGGAAAAGCTTTGCAGAAAGAAAATCAGCAGGATTTGGTGATACAGGAGATGGAGGAGTTGAAGATGAGTGTAAGAAGCAAAATCTGGCTAAGAGAGGTAGTACAGCATAGTGGTTAAGTGTTCACTTCTAGGGCAGGCTGCCTAGATTCCAATCCTAGCCTTGACTTTCAGTAATTGTATAATCGCACACAATATCTCTTGGTGTCTTAGTTTGTTTATCTGTGACATGAGGGAAACAACAGTATCTTCTTCATGGAACTGTTTGAGGATTAAATAACTTATCTCACATAAATTAGTTAGAACAGTGTCTGCCACATGGTAAGCACTAAGTAAATGATCATTGTTTTTAAGAGGGATGTCAGGAGAAAGACTAGGCTTAGGAGGTAGAACTGTTGAGTTGAGTTTTTGAGAAGCTGATGTTCAAGCTTTGGTATAGCCAGTCTGGGGAAAACAATAGTGGAACATGTGATACTTTAGCATGGGATAGTAGTAGAGAATATAAGAAAATATTTAAGTTGCCTCTTTCACATAGGGGTGATAGATAATTGAAACTGGGAGGAAAGGATGGGATCACCCAAGGGGAGAGAACTTCACAGCATGAGTAGAGAAGAGGATGAGGACTCCAGTGACCCTTTACTCTTAGGGTCAGGAGAAGGAAGAGCCACAGAAAGGGTGAAAATAGAAGAGTTAGAGAAGAAAGAAAAGAAATGGAGGGAATGTAGTGTCTTCATGAAGGTAGAAAGCAGGTAGAATTGAAAAAGTAGACTAGATGAAGAGAATTTCAGAATTCTAGATCTTGTAAGTGGAGCTCATCAAAAGTCCTAAGTAAACGTAAGATGAAAGGTCTTTAGGAGCATTGAAGAGACCAGGGAACTGTAACCCAAAGTTGGGGAAGAGTCATTGTGTGTTGAAGTCAAAGAGGATGGTGGGGAGAGGCAGGAGGCTAACAGGTGGCCAAACCCTCAGTGTTCCTAGACTTGTGGCCACTTGTTTTGCCATCCTGGTGTCTGAGGGATATCCGTGAAGCCTCCAAAGGAAGGAAAATTACTGAAGTTAAACAAAGTAGCTCTCTTCACCAACTTCCATTTAATTAAATCACAGGGTTGTCCATTACCTCTATAAAACATGCCAACTGATGCTCTTAGTGTGGCTAGAAGGACATTTTTAAAATCACTTTTATTTGTTGCATTTACTGGAGTGACATTGGTTGGTACAAATTACATAGGTTTCAGGTATAGAATTCTATGGTACATTGTCTACGTGTTGGATTATGTGTTCACCACCCAGAGTCAGTTGTCTTCCATCATCATATACTTGATTCCCCCTCCCTCCTTTCCCACCCACTCTTTTCCCTTACCCTCAGGTAACCACTAAACTATTGACTATGACCATGAGATTTTGCTTTTTTGTTGCTTTCAGTTTTATATTCAACATATGAATGAAGTCATATGGTTCTTGGTTTTTTCTGTCTGACTTATTTCACTAAGCATGATGATCTCAAGGTCTAGCCATGTTGTCGCAAATGGCAGTATTTCATCTTTTCTTACAGCTGAGTAATATTCCATTGTGTATATGTACCACAGCTTCTTTATCCAGTCATCTGTCGCAGGGCACTTTGGTTGTTTCCATGTTTTGGCCACTGTGAACAGCGCTGCAATGAATATTGGGGTACATACGTCTTTTCAGACTAAGGTTTTTAAGTTTTGTGGTAGATCCCCAGAAGGGGAATTGCCAGTTCATATGGTAACTCCATTCCCAATTTTCTGAGGAGCCTCCACACTGTCCTCCATTGTGGTTGTAGCAGTTTGCGCTCCCACCAGCAGTGTACCAGAGTTCCTTTCTCTCCACATCCTCTCCAGCACTTGTTATTCCTTGTCTTGTTGATAACAGCCATTCTCACAGGTGTGAGGTGGTATCTCACTGTGGTTTTGATTTGCATTCCCTCATAGCTAATGAAGTTGAACATTTTTTTCAAGTGTCTATTGGCCATTTGTATGTCCTTTGGGGTGAAGTGTCTGTTTAGGTCCTCTGCCCATTTTTTAATCGGATTGTTAGCTTTTTTGTTGTTGAATTGTATGAGTTCTTTATTTATTTTAATTTTAGATATTAGCCCCTTATCAGAGGTGTTGTTTGCAAATATTTTCTCCTATTCAGTTGGTTGTTTCTTTGCTTTGTTAATGATTTCTTTTGCTGCACAGAAGCTTTTAGTTTGATACAGTCCCATTTATTTATTTTTGCTTTTACTTCCTTTGCCTTTGAGGTCAGGTTCATGAGGTCAGGTCCTCCTTAAACCTAAAGTCTCTAAGTTTAGTACCAATGTTTTCTTGTATACAGTTTATTGTTTTGGGTCTTATGTGGAGGTCCTTAATCCATTTTGATTTAATTTTGGTATATAGTGACAGTTCGCAGTTCAAATTCATTCTTTTGCATGTTGTTTTCCAATTTTTCCAGCACCATTCACTAAAGAGGCTTTCTTTTCCCCATTGTATATTTTTGCTCCTTTGTTAAAAATTATGTCTATGTATTTGTGGGTTTATTGCTGGGTTTTCAATTCTGTTCCATTGGTCTGTGTGTCTGTTTTACTGCCAATACCAAGCTGTCTTGATTATTGACACTTTGTAGTATAAATTGAAATCAGGAAGTGTGATGCCTCCAGCCTTAGTTTTTTTATGTAAGATTGCTTTGGTTAGTCAGAGTCTTTGAGATTCTACACGAATCTGATAATTTTTTTAATCTATTCCTTGAAAGAATGTCTGTAGGATTTTGATGAGACTTGAGTTATCTCTATATATTGCTTTAGATAACATGGCCATTTTAACTATGTAGATTCTTCCAATCCATGAATATGAAATGTCTTTCCATTTCTTGTGTCCTCTTCAATTTCTTTTATTAGTGTCTGTAGTTTTCAGTGTATAAGTCCTTCACATATTTTGTTAAGTTTATTCCTAGGTATTTTATCCTTTTTGTTGTGATTGCAAAAGGTATTGATTTTCTCATTTCTTTTTCCGAAGTTTTGTTGTTGGTATATAAAAATGCAATTGGTTTTTGTACATTGATGTTGTATCCTGCAACTTTATTGTATTCATCTGTTGTTTCTAATAGTTTTCTGGTGGAGTCTTTAGAATTTTCTATATAAAGGTTGTATCATCTGCAAAAAGTGACAGTTTGAGTTCTTCTCTCCCAATTTGGATCCCTTTTATTTCTCTCTCAATGACAAGTCCTCCTGTGTGAAAGTTTTCTGAGGCAGATATGAAATGCGTTAGGATCCATAGTTTCAACCTGAACATTCTAACTTGTAAAGGCTAAATAAACAGTATTTTCCTTTTGAACTTTATTAGTGTTCAAAGGCTTTTTGAAATAATCAGTTCCCTTTATAATCACACCATATAAGCAAAACTACCTCCAAATAACTGCCATGATATTCTTCATGCTTCCTGTTCCCACCTCCCCACCTCCTGCCACCCATATCCCTATGAGAAAAAAAAAATCAGCCAAGTCCTGGAATCAGTGGTAGATGAATCCAGGCAAAGATCTGCAGAGATCTGAAGTAAGCATCACTCTTGACCTTAAAGTCATTCTTTGAATTTTACCTAATCTTGGCAATCTCTGTTTGTCCCTTTACCAAAGACGCTAACACTACAAGGGAGAACAGAGGTGTGGTGCTTTCTTGTTATCCCTGAAATGGGACCAGCTTTGTAAACTACACGCTGCACAGAAACCCATTACTTCTGCTTTGGCTCCCTGGCTGCAGTTTAGTTAATGACCACAAGGTTGGTGGTTACTCCTTAGTAAAGCCTGTAAGCTATTTTCTAGGCATAGAAAAGTACTTAGTTAAATATTTATAATGATATTGTTCAAATACTAAAATATTTATGACATTATATATATTTAAATAAATGCTAATTAGTTATGTTTTTGTATTAAAAAATAGGAGAAAATATTGGAGCAAAATTTAAAGAAATAGCACCACCTAGGGACAAGTTAATGTCAACTCTGCAATTTCTGTCCTCTCAGAGTCTTGAACTTTTTTATCGTAGGGGGTATGTTTTAAATCCTATTTCTCATGGATTGCAAGGTTTCGGTCCTTTGAACTTTCTTGAGTTCTGACAACCAAGACCCAGGCTCTGGAATCAGCTTTTAGGAGTTCTCCTCTACTGTATCCTCATTATCTTGATTGCTGCTGCTTTTCCTCTGCAAGTATCATTTCAGTAAACCTTTAAGGTTACTTCCATCTTTCTTTCTCAATCTTTACTGATTCAGGTTATAATATAAGGTGGAGAAAAGAGCCTATTATTTCTTTTTTCGTCCCTACCTGAGAACCTTTCACTGTAAAGGTTATTTTTTTCAATCCAGATGCAGTTACTGCTCTAAGTCTGATCTTTGCACAGAGTGTGCATAACTTTTCTTCCTTTCTTAAGGAATAGATTTGTGTGATAAAAATTCTTGTGTTAAAATTTTGTGGCTTTATAAGCTATTCCAGCCCACAGTCTAAAG
The DNA here is from genome assembly GCA_004026885.1 of Lyroderma lyra. NCBI lineage: Eukaryota > Metazoa > Chordata > Mammalia > Chiroptera > Megadermatidae > Lyroderma > Lyroderma lyra. The sequence continues at coordinate 134,895 of PVJL010001124.1, read as the reverse complement.
CAGTGTGCTATGCAAGTTACAAATGGGACTCCCTTTACCCTGATTCTGATTCGGTAGGCCTGGGTTTGGGCACAGAATTCACATTTCTAACAAGAATCCTAGGTGATTTAGATGCAGGTCGTCCTTGGTTCACTCTGAGAAACACTTTTTAAAATAATAGTTTGCTTTCCACTGTGGAATTTTTAAAACAAAGAGTCATTTTAGAGCACAAGTATATAGGTTTCATCACAAAAATGAACTAGCATTTTTGAAACCTTGTATTTTAACCTCAGACTTAAGAAAACATTTCTCCTGAGACTTAGAAAAATAACAACTACATAGTTGTATTTTTTTTATCCTCAAGTGAAAGAATGTATTCTTCTTTGGTCTAAAATAACAGTAATATTTTCTTTTGGGTAGTACTATTTTAAGAAGATATTCTGCAAGTGATAATTTCTTAATTAAATGTGTAGAACTTTGATTTTTGGTATATGATGATCAGTACATAGATTTTGTACATCTTCCATGTTCTGTGTCAAGAAGTTTCTTCATTTCTATCTTGAATAATAAAGAGATGTATAAATTCAGCACACATTTCCAGGTGATCATTAAAATGGTAATTTACTAAATAGTTACATGCCTTAATACTGTGACTTCTAATGAGTTAAGTGAAGCAAGCATTTCTCTTTTGCAACAAACAAATGTTGTTTTCCTGTGTAATTAGAATGTAGGGTGTGGTGGAGGATTCCAGGTCAGTTTTAAAAGTTGCACTGATTTATAGCAGTTGATCCACATCAGGTCAAACAGGGCCAAGCAAATTAACACATTTGTCTTTTTTTATTTACTGCAGACAAAGTTGAAAAAAAAAATACCTTGGAGGAAACCTCCTTCATCAGTAAACCATATGAGATAAAAAAATGTTTGGATGATTTCTTCAGTTTGAAACAGAGTATTTTAAACATTGTCAGTATAACTAAAAATTTTGCATTTCTTCTCTAAAATATTCACTTCTCTAAGCTTCTTTAAAATGTGGTGTTATGTAATAGCTTGAGGTATGATATATGCTTTATCTTTTGCTTTCAAAATTATCTTTTACTTCTTGTAATTTTTTTATCATACTTTAAGAAAAATTTAAATTGATATTTTCAGGGCATTGCCAGCAGTATCCATAGAGATGTTTCAGATTGATGTCACTCTCCATTGTTTCTCTTTCCTTTATCTTTTAGAGTAAAGATGGCAAAAGTCCCCTGCACATGACAGCTGTCCATGGAAGGTTCACACGATCACAAACCCTCATTCAGAATGGTAAGAGAGATTCTTTCTCAATATGGTTATTGGAACAGTTTTCTGGTCTGAGTTTGAACATGAATGATGATGCTCTGTTTTAGAGTGTACTGAGCTCAGACTGAAATAGTTTCCTTTGGTATACTCTGCCAAAAACTCTATATCAGACAAATCATCTCCATCCAGCTTAGGAGTGAAAACATAAAGCCACTAAGTTTCACAGTCAATTCCCCATCAGTCATAGACATGGGAGTTTTGAAATTGGACATGATACACATACTTATATACACTCAAGAGCCTGCACTTTTCACTCTGAAACTAATAAAAATAAGTATCATACATTTTCTAGCAGCAATTCTGACTTATTTTTAAATTTTAGAATTCACCAGAGTTCCCTAAGTTAAAACTCATTGAGCAACCTGGGCAAAGGTAGGAAAAATGAGATGACTCAGAAGCAAAACAGGTAGGTACATGTTACAAAAGGTCATAAAATCACAGGCTTGATAGAGACCTTGGAAACTCACATCATCATATAGTACTTTGCCAGGCTTACAACAGTGTACACTTGAACCAATGGGTTGTCTCTGCAGCTGAAGTACTCGGGAATGTCACTTCACATAGAGGCTCATGTTATTACTAGTGTATCATGGCCAGCCTCTGTGAGTGGATTGACCTTGACAATACAATTTACGTTATCTTAGCAAATCTCTGAGACAATTAAAAAAAAAAAAAAAAAAAAAAGAGGTTTAGCCAAGATTTTATGCTGACATTCCAGATGAAGTAAAAGGTAAAAAGTTCCTAAACTATCTTTAGTTGACCCACATTTCTACTTCTCAAAATTCTGACACTAGTCAATTTTCATGGACCTATTTTTTTTCTCGGACCTATTTTTTTTCTCATCTAGAAGGATTTTCGATGACATACACTTGAATTGTTAGTGGCACTAAGTTATGTCTTAGGCACTCAGGTCGTAAAACCAAACAGTCATTTCACATTTGGATGGAAGAACAGCCAGTGAAATTATACTTAGAAAGCAAAATATCTGCAGCAAAGCAGAGGAAATTTATAAGTGAAACTGCGTAGGGGAAAGAAAGCCTAACCAGTTTCCAGTGAGCTAAGGCAAGTAAAACGAAAATGAACTGTGCAACACTCATTATTACTAATTTGAAATATGTGGTATGCCTTTGAGATTCACAAAGGGCCACTGTAATTGTATAATTTTACTCATTGTGAACCAGGGGAGCCAGGGAGTGGCCCTAGTGTCTTTTATACAGTTTCTTCATCCCATTGTATTTCTCAGTTTCTGTATTATTCAGAATCAATGTCCAATGCCTTAAAAATAAACAAAACTAGGGAGATATTTTGTATCCGTTATTAAAAATTTAATGTGAATTCAGTCAGTGGATCTTAGCTCTGTGACATGGAAAGCAATGTTCCCTGTTAAAGCAATTTCAAGCACCAGTGATCAGATCAGAGAGAGCAGTTTTTCACCTTTTAAGCACTAGGTCCCTACAGGTCCATCCCTGCAGGCCAGACCATACAGGCCACCTCCTCTGAATCGCAGCCATGAACCGTCTCCCCTCTGTCATGCTAGTGTGCTTACAACATTCCAACAGGCTGCTTCAACATCTCCAGAAGCCATTCCTATGGGCCGGAAGACTTCCATGCCCTCTCTAGACATTCTTCTAGACTTTTGAGTTGGAACAAGACCTGAAAGAGAACCTGTCTCTTTTCCTCTGTGATCAAAAAGCTTTGTTTCAGAGCTTGTCTCATTCTTGGCTGGCCTGGCATTTGCTTGTTGGTTGGGTGAGGTCCCAGGGCCTCAAATGATGGAGATGTAGTGGTTATAATATAGAGTCCATTATGTATAATGATGAAGTTGCCATTGGTTGAATGTTCACACTGCGCCAGGCACTTGGCTAAAGCTCCTCACAAATCCTTTCAATCACCCCGTGAGAAAGAGGTATTATTGTATCGCCATTTCAAAGACGAGGAAACTGAAGCGAGAGGTTGTGTCTTTCGTTGGGATATATGGCAGGTGTGTTAAAGCACAGAGATTGGGACTCAGGGAGACTATTTTCAGAGACTGAACTTCTAACCACTACACTTAATAAATGTGTTTTCTGGATGAACAACGACATGTTTAAAAATACTTTCAACTTGAATTCTATTTACTCCCACAGTCACTTATATTTGGAATAGAGTTGTCCCCGTAGAAGGATGATTTGGCATTCTCTTCTCTCAGTTGAGAATTCTTTGCATTCATTAAACATGTGAGAACTGTGAGTTCTTCCATGTGACATTTTTAAAAATGCCCTTAGGGAGAAGAATAGGAAGCTCTTTTTTTTTTTCCCTCCTCTTCGTTGGTTTCCTTCTGGGAAAAATCCAGAGGCTCATACCTGCACAGCCCGGTGTCCCTCCTCCAGAGTGTGTCACGGCACAGCGGGACCCAGAATGCCGGTCCCACATAGGGACAGCAGTTGGCTCCCTAAACCAAGTGAACATGCTACTGAGGAACATTCTTTGTTTTATTTATTTGTTTTGTTAGATCGCTCTGGTGTTTGGACTTTGATTGGCACTTCTCTGCTTCTCTGACTGCTCTCCAGTCAGGGTTATTAGTTTTTCATGGTAACTTTGCTTTTCCACAATCATTCAGCTTTCATAGGACAATCATTAAAATTAAACAAAACAAAACAAAATAAACAAACAAACAAAACCTCTTTAACTTTTTAGGTAGTAAGCAAAGACTACCTCTGGTGTTCAATCACATTGTTTTTGGTCTGAACCTGTGTTGTCACAACCAGAGAGGGAAAGAACTGAATGGAGGCACAATATGGTATCAGGAGGCGTTCGATGCAGCCATTTGCACTGGGCAGCTGCCCAGATGCTGTCTAGTAGGTTACAAAAGTTCAAAAATGACGTTTTCTTCAAGAAGCTTTATAAATAAATAGAGTTTGAAAAAGGCATGGCAAGTGATAGGTTTGGATGACTCATTGTGAGATTTTGACCTTTTGGCCCACAGGTCTTCCGAGGCAACTTAGTAAGATGACCATTCTTGTTTGTGCAAAGCAAAACGAATGTCAGATGAATGCTTAGACAATGCTGCATAAATGATCCCTTCTGATATGCTCTGCATATATCCAAACTCACAAATCCTTATCTTCCTCACTAATTATCAATGATAGAATAACAATATTTAACTCGCAACCTTTAAATAAATAGTAAAGATATTTAATTTGCATTCCAAGCAAATCTTAAATGTTTTCAGGTGAAAATGGAAAGGTTTGGGGAGTGATTGCAAAATAGAAATTTGTTCATCTAGAGGTCCTACTTTAATATAAAACATTTCTGAAAAATAAATACAGTCTCTCTTTTATTTTTCCACTGTTATGATATGTTCCTGAAATATATTTTAAGTAACTATAAAAGCATATGTGGAAGTTATCTATATTTTTATAGTTTTTAAATTGACTTATTAAATGATAGTACAACAATAAGAAATTTTATCAACTCTCTTTTTCACCTTTTTCAATATTTTTCACTCTTCTCTTTCTCTACCCAATTGTTGGCATATTTGAGGCTGGTAAACATGAGGGCCCTAACATTTGTTAAGAAAAGGTTGGTGGCTCTTGGCTGGGAAGGATGTGGAATGATGTAGCGTGTGTCCAGGGCAAAGCCTTCTTTGAAGTCTGGAGATCTGCCTCTCACATCTCCCCAGATCAGCTCCAGGGCTGGACCTTGTAGGCCGACCATTGTGGGCAGTTTAGATAGGTGCCTGTACTCCAGATTGTTCCTCAGTGTCCATGGAGACCACATAGCTGCCTGTCCCCAAGACCACCATCAAGTCATAAAAATAATTAGTCAAAATTGAATGCTTCTACATTCAGATCACGATGAAACATCTCTTGAGTCCTGGGAAGATCACAATAACTAATTTTATTATTTTTCCTGATTACAAAATTAGTACATGCTCAATGTTGAATACAATTAAATCATTAAAGAGATTCCCTGTTTCCCAACAATGTGTCTCCCCAACTTCATCCTAAGAATTTCTGTTGACAATTTGATGAAACTTCCAGATTTTTCTATGCATTTAAGTATATATATATATATATATATATATATATATATATATATATATAAAAATATATTTTTATATAAAATATAAAAATATGTAATTATTACTTTTGCTTTCACAGAAATGATTATAGTGTATTTGAACAATTGATTTCAAACATAACCACTACACCACAGAAAGAAAGATTTGAGGAAAAAACTAGCACTTGTATTCAAATTGCCATTTATATTGTCTCTGCCATAATCAAAGTAAAAAAGAGATTACCCTTATGTAAACAGCTATTAAGTTGCAAACCCCAAATGTGCAAACTTATTGGCAGTAGATTGATTTTTCAAGTTAAATTCTGCATGCAAATGTCTTGGTTGTAGTATAAAAGCATCTAAAATCCTGTGTAAGTGTATGTGCTATTTGCAGTTTTTGAAGCATTTGCCCCTTCTACAAAGCCCACTCATATTTCGTAATTACTTCACTTTGTAGCAAAGATTTTTATTCACTAACTCAATGTTTTACCAATATACCTGACTAGAAAAAATATTATTTGCTGAAAAATAAGTCTTAAGGAGCTCATGGAATAATGACCAATAATAGAATTCATTAGAATGAAGGGCCATACAAGATATTTTTGTGAAGATTATAAAATGGTCCTATTATCAGAGACAGTGTCTTGGCCTGGAAGTTAATGCTTTTTCCCTAGATCTGAGAAGACTCTCAATGGCTTTTTTTTGGTGTAGTGTTCAAATATACTGTTAATGGGAGTGCAAATGGGCACAGCCTTTCCCAAAAGCAATTTGCCAGTGCTTATCTAGGGTGTTAAAAATATTTATATTTGTATCCACTAGTTCTACTTCAAAAAATGTTGCTGAAGGAAATCATCTTGAATGTGATAACTTTTATAAATATAGATATTTTCAGTTCATAGTTTGATTTTACATACTTCCATGCTTTTTATCAAAATTTTAAACTGGATAATCAAACTGCATAAAATATTTTCCTGAATTCTCTCTTACCTTTGGTTCTTACGCAGTAATATAAGATTTACACAGGTCTTTAATTCAGCAGGTAAAATTAAGATTGAATATGTCTTCAGAATTACGTTTTATGGCATTTGATATTTTTGTTCCTTCAGAGCAGGAATCTAATTGTGAGAAACGTTTTAGATCCTTAAATAAGACAATATGTAAAGGTTTTTCAAAAGCATTTCTAATAGACTTTTCTCTATGCAGATTTAATAACATTCCTATTGCAGATGATGACTTGTCCCCTTGAAAATCATTCTTATACTTCAGAGCAGAGAAGCACACCGAATAGAAAAGGAATCAGTACTGAGCAACATGAGAGACTAACATAGAATGTATTACAGTGTCTGAATCAACCTGAATCCTTATGTTATCCTGTGTTAAAAAATCTCTTCCAGGAGGTGAAATTGACTGTGTGGATAAAGATGGCAACACTCCTCTTCATGTGGCTGCAAGATACGGTCATGAGCTTTTGATTAACACCCTCATAACCAGTGGAGCTGACACAGCCAAGTAGGTTACAGCAAAAATATGGTGGAATAATTGCCACATGTGTGAATACTGCCAAAGGGAATCTGCCATGCAGTAGACAGGTCCTACTTATTCAGGTGAAGGTGGATCTGTACTATTGTGCTAAACATATATTACATTTGAACAAAATGAAGTAACTTTTAATGACAGACGCAAGGAAGAATGAATTTTATTTTTCAGCTGCATCAGAAAGAGGTCTATTTCAATTGTTTTAATTAAGGAGACTTGAACTTCTTTTCTAATTCTGCTTTCTAATATTCTTTTATTCTTTGCAATGTTCAATGTTAGTTAAGCAGGAAAAATAAAACGTAAGTGGGCAAATTGAAAATTAATTCAGGGTGCTTGCTTAATTTATATGTATATTTTATTTGTGAAATTCATTGAGGTGGTATTGGTTAATAAAACTATATAGGTCTTAAGTGTACATTTCTATAACACATCATTTATATATTGCATTGTGGGTACTCGTTTAATTTTAATTATATACAAGGGCTGTCCAGAAAGTATCCAGCCATGTAATATGAAAAATAGAGCCATTTATAGCTAGATTTTTTTCTGGACAGCCTTTGCAATTTTAGGGTACAACTGAGTAAAGATGCTACCTAGGGAAAGGGGACCTGACTTCATTTTATACTTCAATTCAACAAGAATGTATAAATCATTTGTATCAGTCTGTCACAATGTTGGGTACTACAGGAAATTTCAGAAGTTACCTGGTTGGTGCCACCAAGGAGGTCATAATTGTGTTGGAGGCCCAAGGCCTCCTTAAGACAAAGGACCATGTCAGATAGTATATAATAAAGTTCTAAAGGAAACAGGACTTAAGTGGCAAAATGTTTGGTCCTTGACAATATATACCAAAGAGTATGGATAGTAAGGCAAGAGCTCAAAGGTGGCCAAAGTTTTCAGAAAAGCCTTGAAGGAGAAGGTGAGTTTTAGGTAGACTTTGGAGGATAAGAATTATTTGAGTAGAGCAGAGGGTGGCAGACATCCCAAGCAGGGTGGAAAGCAGAACAAAAGATGAAGAGAGTACAGTTCTAGGAAGAGCTTAGCCTGATGGGACAGAGGGTATGTGTCATGCCATGCTCTGCCCAGAGGCAGTATCAGGTTGCAGATTGGGAGCTCAGGCTTTCATGGGCACTACCTGGGCTCCAGGCCAAGCCATCTCACTTGTAAGTTGTGTGACCTTGAGGCCCTTGCTCAATCCCTCTGTGCTTTTGATTTCTTCACTTGATAAATGGGAATAATAATAGTACTTATGCATAGGTTTGTTATGAGGATAAAAGGACTTAATTACTAGTAAAATTCTCTGGGATACATGCAGGTTAAGATCTGCATGAATATGAGTGATACAAATACATCTGCTAAGGTTATTAAACAAGATAGTCCATGTTAAAAGCTCTTTGAATGATGCCCAGCACATACTAAACTATCAATAAATATTAACTAGTATTGTATTAGTAATATGTAATAGAACCAAATTAAAGAAGGCCTTAGATACCTGAATAAAGAGTTTTGCCTTGATCCCAGAGACTATGAGTAACAATAACTAAATTTCCAGAACAAAAATATGAGGGCAGTGTAATATTAGGAATTTTATTTGATTTGCCAATTTTGAACAACAGAATTGAAAATCTTGTTTGAGAATGACCCAAAATTTAAATGGTCCAGGAATGTGTGGTGGGTTTCAATGTCCTTGTGGGGTCCCTGTCTGGTGGCAGAGATAAGACCAAGAGCAAATGACTGCCTTTTTGTGAGGTTTATTATGATGGAGGGTTGGACTAGGCTGTGGAAACAGAGGAACACTGACTCTCCGGGTTCTACAAAAGAGGTGACGTTTCAGCAAAAGGAAGGATGGATAGGAGTTTGCCAGGTGAATGGAATTGGGGGGGGGAGGTTAAAAGATAAAGGGTGAAGTGAGAAAGGACACTGCAGGGAACAGTATTTACAAAGCACAAACGTGAATGTGTTGAAAGCAGGCTCCTAAGGCTGGATTATCCGATGTTTTTGGGGGAATGGAAAGAAATGAGGTGGAAAGGCTGGAAGAGGCACACTTTGAAGGACCTTGCATGTCCTGCTAAGAAGTTGAATTCTGTTCTGAGGCATTCGGAAGCTGTTAAATAATTGTAAGTGGGTGTAGGGTAGGTTGCGTCTAATGATTCCATTTGTGTGAAAGATCTCTCCAACAGGAGGCCAGGGGTACTGGAGGTACAGACTAGAAACAGTTGGCAGCCTCTTGCAAACGGCCAGGGAAGAGAAGATAAGGGCTCATACTTAGGACAAGGCTGAAGTGGACAGAGGAGAAGCACACTGACAAATACTAGGAGCAGTGGGTGTCACCTTCAGAAAAAGTAGGAATCTGCTTGAAGCCAAAGGACCTTATTGACTGGGATGTTACACGTTAAAAGCAGCAGCTCATTTTGTGGAAACAGCAATGTTCTAGGATTCAGCAGTCTCTGAACCAGATTCTAGAGTTCCCAACTAGATCATGGCTACCCAAAGGCTGAGATTGTAAACGCTTAGTGTTCATTAAGCAGAAGGAAAACATCTTGGCACAGACCAACCTCACCTGTGATGTGTATATTTTCAGTGTATATTACTTTCCACTCCGGGTTACTTGGGGAATTTTAGCCAAACAACCATGAATTTCTTATTTTATTTCATATTTGAATTCATTTGAGGGATAAAGAAAAACTTACTTAGAATTTCCAAAAAATGCTTTTAACTCAATAAGTACAAAGTTTATTTCCTCATAATTATTTTGCCTTCATTTTATGCAAATATATACCATTTGGTAAAAATGCCTTAGAAATGACATTGTTATTCAAGTAGCCTGTTCTTCCATGGGCTATGAACACTGATTAAAAAGAACCACTAAAAATGTCTGTAGGTTGCAAACAGTAAGGACCAGGCCTCATTGTTTTCAGTTATATTCAAATGCTGTAATTTAGAGGTGCATGATAAATATTGGAATGACATAGATAAAATTAATAAGAAATTGATTTTTTTAGTTTGGGTTGATCAGTTAAATAAGAATCATAAAATCATTCCATGATCAAAAATTATTGAGTTTTGCCCACTCAGTGGGCAAAATGAAACCAATCCCACCTTCCCTTGGAGCTACTGTATTTTTCCATGAGGACTATACTTTTGTCTAAAATTGTTAGACCAAAAATTGAGGGTCATCTTATACATGGGAGTAACCACTTTCTTAGTTTTGGGTTAGAAAAGTAGGGATCATTTTATACAGGGGGGCATCTTATACACGGAAAAATATGGTAATTATAGTAAAGAATTTTGAAACATAGAAAAGTAACAGAAATGCTAACTGATAATAATTTATTCTTAGCTTTTAAAGAATCACACAGCTGAGTTTTAGGGGGCACAACCTGATTACAACTTCAGAACTGACTGCTGATTACCCAACTAAGCTAGTAATAAGTGCAAAGGCAATAATAATAGCATGTATGGTAAAGGCCTACCAAGGCCAGACCCTCTACTTAGCACTTCGTGTGCATTACCTCAATTAGTTCTCACAATTGCTCTATAAGATCAACACTGTTTTTATCTTTATTTTCTGGATGAGAGAACTTTTATGGACTCCTCAAAGGTCAAATAGCTAGCAGGTAGAGAAGCTAGAATTCATACTTAAGGTTTCCGACCCCATCAGCTTAACCACAGTGTTCTTTACCATACTGCCTAAGAGAGAAGGCTCTAGAAAAGCCTGGATATGAGAAGGAGCAGCCATGTCTCTCTAATGCGAAAGGGAAAGCTTAAAAGAACTGATACTCTAATGGTGCAAAAAACCTTTCCTCACCTTTGGTAGCTGTCTACAATTTATTCTGACCTCATCTATTCTGAAATAACTGGGTAGGAGATGCCAGCTAACAGCTAAATTAGAAATGGCTAATGCAATTCTATTCCATTAATTTTATGTCTGGTCAAATAAATGTAGCTATTTAACTGGAATTGGTCTCTTCTTTTCTGTAATTCATGCATTGTTAAGTTTAGTGTTATCTGACATCTTTATTTCTTGATCTTCCTTGATATATACCTGATGATGTAAGAGTGATGCTTCTTACTTGACTAAGACAGCTAAACCCTAATTTTCCTGCTAAAGGTTTTATGATCCTTCCTTTATAAACTATCTTATTTTATAGCAATAAAGGAGTAATTTTATTTTGAAATGAATAGACTGACCAGATGTACCATTTTAAATGGGACAGAAGACAATGGTACTGTCTCATTTCAAACAGTATGTACAGTCAGCCTATTGACAACTTTAATTTAGCCCAGTGAGACTAGGCTGACCACACGTACCACTTAAAACTAAACAGTACCATTGTTTTCTGTCCCATGTAAAATGGTATATCTGGTCAGCCTAGAAATGAACCATTTCTGAAGTGATTAAGAGATTCTGAATTCTACTTTTATTTCTTTTCCAATCTTGACCTGATATTTAGTTTTCCTATCTGAACCAGAGCAGCATATTCAAGTTCAAATGCCAATATTACTTGAGTCTAAATTAATATGTTTTTATAACCTACCCTAAAGTAGTCACTGTTTATTAACTATGGAATAAAAGATACACATCAAACAGAATTTTTGCTAGATCTTTTAGCAAAGATCTTTTAGTTCTAATTCTCTTATCTTCTCAGATTTATAAGGAACATACAAAAAATTACATAATCAGCTAATGTAGAGTGGGATGGCTTATCTAAAGACAGTGGTGTCCAGTAGTAAGGTTGATTAGAAGTATTGATAATGAAGTTTATGGAATATGTTACAATACTGTTGCTGTCATACTATCACTTACACTTTTTATGTTTTCCTAATTGGTTTCTTATAGAGTTTAATGCTGTTTTTGTGAATTAATCTGCTTGTATTATTTTATATAGCTGTTTTTATATATCTTTATAAAATATATGTTATATATAAGATATATACTGTGTGTGCCAAAAAATGTATACATACTTTAAGAGATGTTGTGTATGTATTGCTTTTCAAAGTTAAATTATGGTAGTAATGTGTACTATGATGTTCACCAAAAGATGGTGTTAATCACATGAATGCTAGCATCACCATGTGACAGGCAGGACAGTCAAAGAAAATGATGGAAGCACAATTGTTGTTCTAGGAGTGCAAGACCATTTTGAAGTGGTATTTGAAGTTCAAGAATGTTGTTTGAGTTTCCCCTACCTTCTCCTGGCTTAATATCCCTTGACTTCTACCTATGGGGGACCTTAAAGGACATGGTTTGCCATAGAAAACTGGCTACACTGGAGGTAGTTACTTCGGGAAGAAATAGAAACAGCATGTGCAGCAATACAAGTGGACACTTTAGTCAGTGTTGCTCAAACCATAGTTTGCTGTAATCAGGATTGTCTGGACACTGATGGTAACCACTTTGAGCACTTCTTGTAATTCAGAAGTCAAATGTCACTTGAATTCATCTGTTGTTATTGGTATATATTGAGTATTATAATTTTAATAGTTTTTTTTTCTTAAAATGTGTATACGTTTTTTGGTACCCTCTGTATACATATATGTGTGTTCAAAGGCTGTCCAGAAAATAGCCAGCCATAAATGCTTCTATTTTTCATATTACATGGCTGGATACTTTCTGGACAGCCCTCGCATATATAAATATGTATATAATATAATATTAAATGTTAAAATATATTTAGGATATATATACTATGTGTGTGTGTGTGTGTGTGTGTAGTGTGTATATATATATATAGATATATAGATATAGATAGATAGATAGATATAGATATAGATATAGATATAGATAGATAGAGAGAGAGAGAGAGAGAGAATGAGAGAAAGAATGAATGAATGAGGAAGGCTCAAACAAATCTTGATCAATCCAGTTCTTGATTTTAGGCATTTTCTTTTAGGAACTTAAAGCCATCCCAGGGAATATTCTATCCATTTTCCTCTTACAAATGTCTAGAGCTATTTAAGCATATATTGTTTGGCTTAACTGCCCAAAATAAGTAAAATGGTTAGTTAGGTAAAAGCACATTAGCTTAAAGTTCCATTTAGTGAGAAGTTTTTAAAACATGTTATATATTTTAAAAGTTACTGTTTCTACAGTATCAAGAGAGACAATATAAATAGCAGCCTAAATATAAAAGCTTCTCTTCCATCTTCCAACTCACTCTTCCTTTTCATGAGCATAAAGGTTGTCACTGATGCAATTGCTTTTCAGAATTTTTTTCTTTCTTTCTTTCCTTTTTTTTTTTTGTAAATGATGAGAGAGGCAATTACAAGCAATTCTCCTCCGCATGACACTGCCCGGAAGACTGGCAAATTGCATCTCTTGATGGATGCGAGCTATTATATGCACTGGGTTGGAAATCTCCATATAGGGAAGGGGAAGTGAAATGAGGGGAGACTGAACAAAAACACCAGTAAATAGAAAGAAGTTTTTATGGGAAGACAGAGGTGGTTAATTGCTGGCAGACACAGAACTTTCAGAACACTGAATATCACAAAATATCTGTGAATATGTGTATATGAGGTCTGACAATTAAGTTCATGAACTCATCCTAGAAAAAGTGCTACATCTCTCATTGCTGAATATCACTGCGGTCACTTTCGAAGTTCTCCCCCTGGGAAGCTATTCACCAATCCCAGCACCTAGTCTACCCTTCAAAGCAATTTTGGACTCTTTTTCTGGAATGGCCATCAGAGCTGTTGTTGTATGACCCTTGGCGTCCTGAATGTCATAAAAATATCTTCCTTTCAATATTTCCTTTATCTTCAGGTAAAGAATAATGTCATTAGGGGCCAGATCAGGTGAATAGGGAGGGTGTTCCAATGCAATTATTCATTTACTGGCTAAAAACTGCCTCACAGACAGTGCTGTGTGAGCTGGTGCATTGTCAGGATGCAAGAGCCTTGAGTTGCTGGTGAAAAGTTCAGGTAGTTTTTGTCTAACTTTTTCATGCAGCCTTTTCAGCACTTCCAAATAGTAAAGTTGGTTGATTGTTTGTCCAGTTGATACAAATTCATAATGAACAATCCCTTTAATATCAAAAAAGGTTAGCAACATTGTTTTGAGTCTTGATTTGGACTGACCAGACATTTTTGTTCATGGAAAACTGACTGACTTCTGTTGTGCACTTTGACACTTTGTTTCAGAGTCATGTTGGTACACCCATGTTTCATCACCAGGGATGACAAAGCCCAAAACACCATCTTGCCTCTCCAAAAGGTCTTGGCAATCTTCCAATTCTCCTTTGCTTTTGTTCATTGATGAGCTCCTTTGGGACCATTTTTTGCACACACCTTTCTCATGCCAAGCTTTTCAGTTAAGATTTTCCTGCTTCTCTATCGATATTTACTTAGTCAGCTATACTTCTCAGTCAGCCGACAATTTTGGCGCACAGTTCAATGAGTTTTTGCAATGTTTTCATCAGTTCAGCCCGTTATTGGCTGCCCTGACCTCTTGTCATCAGTGACCCTTAATCCATTTGTACATTGCCGTTTTCTGCATGGCATTATCCCCATTAACTTGAACTAACATGTCCCTGATTTCACTTCCACTCTTGCCAAATTTAACAAAAAATTGAGTGTTTGTTTGTTGTTCTAATTCAAGCTCTGACATTCTCAAACAGCACACAAAAACATGCAACAACAATCATGAACACCACTCAGCAAGACACTGCCACATGCTGACACAAACACAGCTGTGAGACATAGATATACCAAGGTTATGAAACCTGACCAAGTTATTTGTACAGTGCTGCCTACATAAACGCATGGTGGCAAGTTCTCAAACTTAATTGTCAGACCTTCATACCTTTCTACTTTTGCACACATATAATAACTTTTGAGATAGCAAATAATAAAATTCATTTATCCAGAACTTAACAAATTCAAATCATGTGTTTCTTTAATGAAGTGTAGAATCTAAAAATGGCATTTTGTGCCAGAGAAGAAACTTAGATAATTAAATCTGCAGGTGTAAATAGACGTGCTTGTTAGTGTTATGCAGAGGATTTACAAACTCTGAAGTATATGAATCTAATGAGATATTATAAGAAATGATCACTAACATTATATATGATTGTTAAGTACACAGGAATCACCCGGTGATGCTGTTTGTTATGAACTACAATTCAGCCCGAGTCTGGGTCCTTATTCTAGGAGAAGTAATAGGCAAGAGGAGGAGGATTTAATTTGAAGCATAAGGCACTGCCATCAGAAGTCTGCCAGTCCCTTAAGAGATCATCTTGAGGACTGTATTATGGTGGGGGATCAGTCTAAAAAGTCTTTTTCTAGATTCTTTCTGCAATACTCTTAGGGAAAATACTCTAGATTTATAAAATATATGCAAGATAATGTTTATTACTCCTAATTGCATTTTTGTTACTGGTGTCCTGAAACGGGCTAATGTGCAATATAAAAGTCTGTTACAATAGAAGGATGATGTTTTATTTGCAAAAGGTAAACAGTTTTTATTCTCATCTAAAATTGTATTTGCAATAACGCAGCCGTTATTAACTCTTGGCAAAGTACTTGGCACATAATTGGTCAGTAATAAAAATTTATTTATTAATTCAAGGAATAAAACAGATTGCTTTTCAAAGATGAGAGTGTTTTGTTATCTGCAGCACTTAGCATAGTGTCTGATACTTAGAGAGCATGGAACAGATAAATGAATGAATGAATGAATGAAGACACCAAATTGATAAACTGAAAGAGAAAAGGGAGGGAAATGAATTTTAAATGTAGAAAGTCCCATATTTATGTGAAACATTTTCTTAAAAATATACATCCCTCTGTTACGACTTTTTCATTCTGACTTAGGTCCAGGACTTCATTATTTTAAGGTAGAAAAGGATTGCATAATCATTTCTTGAGGGGAAGAATTACAAAGTTATTTCAGCCAGAGTCCCTAAGTGAGTTGTCATGGATTTAATTTTCACTGGAGAACTTCTAGAAAGGTTATTGTCCTTCTGCACGTATCTTGTGATCTGTTACCGTGAGCTGCTCTGTTTTTCCTCCTCAGGTGTGGAGTCCATAGCATGTTCCCCTTACATTTAGCTGCCCTAAATGCTCACTCTGACTGCTGCAGGAAGTTGTTATCATCAGGTAAGTAACTCCATTACCACAGATGAGGCTTACTGTGTCCTGTAAGGGAGCCACATGGCTTCAAGCGTCTGGTCAGAGTGAGTGGCTACCTGTGCTTCATGTCAATCATTACCTGCTCTGGGGACCGCTCCCAGCAGTCCTTGGTGTTGGAAGTGTTGGAATGGCAATATTTCTTCCCTCAGTGAGAGTCTTGTCTGTTTTTCAAGTTAAAGCGTGGGTGATCCAGAGGGAGAGACCAGCAGGGATGGCCATGACTTACAGGAAGTTTGTCATTATCAGAGAAAGCATTAAATGGTGGCCTAGCATTTAATATTTTTAAATATTAAATCTTTAAAGCTTAAAATGGTGGCCTAACATTAAATAGTTTTCAACAAAGGAAAAAGGGAAAATTCCCCATATTTTGCCAGTAGAAAATATCATGTTACCTTCCCAATCTGTGGGCTCTGAAAAAATCACTACAGTTGAGCCCCTCAAACTAGGTTTACTTTTTATTTTTTTAGTGTGGGCCTATTTGGAACCAAGAAATTCCTTCTGGTTTCGAGCTTTGCTAATTTTTCTTATTATTGCTTCTGCCACCCTCCACATATTAAGAAGTTCCTGGCTTTCAAAGGTGATAGAGAACTGCAAACCAAAGATTGTTTATGAGTTAATTCAGCAGATATTTCAGAGGCATTTTTAAAAGTATTTTACCTATAGTTGATTCTGCTTTCACTTCTTTTGGTGTGTTTAAAAATAATCCCTGCATGAAAGCATGTTTCCCAAATCTTAAGCCAACTGAGAGCTAATAATACACTTAAGAAAATAATCTATTCCAGCATGTTAAGATTATTCTTTGCCTTTCATGTTCTCTCCATGTGTTCTGTCTGCCTATCTATTGCCCTACTTACCTCAAATGGGTTTCATAAATTTCTGTCCTGGGTTTGAAATATGGGACTGTGGTTCACCCAGAGCTGAATGCGGAAATCAATTCTTCTTGACTTCACAGTTCTTCCTATAAAATTGCCAAGCTTGAGCAGTTGCCATTCGTTTCCATGACAACCTCTTTCTGACTACAATTGCTTGCGTTCTGGTTTTTCTACTAACTGATTTTTCTGTCTCTGCAATGTTTCTTGTGGTTTAACTAGGACAAAAGTATAGCATAGTATCCTTGTTTAGTAATGAGCACGTGCTGTCTGCAGGCTTTGAAATAGACACCCCAGATAAATTTGGAAGAACGTGCCTTCATGCTGCTGCTGCAGGAGGGTGAGTATTCAGCAATTTTAGTGGTTATTGTATGACTTAATTACTAAGTCATCTTAATTGACTTAAGTTGTCTGTGAATCAAAGGAAAGTTCCTTATTAAAATGGGTAAGAATCATTTCTACCAAAACCAAGTATCAGTATGTGCATTTCCAAATTACTTACTTGAATTTTTGTTCTTCCAAAGAAAAATTTTAGCCCATCTCATATAGAAAACATTTTTTCTCATGTTTTCTTCTCTCTCTCTCTTTACTTTCTTTTCTTTCCATTGGTTTTAATTATAGATTTTCAGCCTATAGAATATGTATCTACTTGGTACTCTCTGTATCGAAAGAAAATAATTTGAGATTTCTAAGATTTTCCTTTTTGTTGCTGGTAGACAGGTGATGACCAAGGAAATCTAAGATTGAGTTAATTCATGTTTATTTATAGACATTTTCTGTCCTTATTTCAAAACTGGGTTTTAAGTTTTTATAATGGTTAAATATGAACAGTGGTTAGAAAACTCAAAGGATCAGAAAGAAGTGATTTAATCCTTGCCTTTTTTTTCTTTTAAGTGTTAAAGAGAGTTTTTTATTAGGTGCTCTTTTTCATATCAGTGGTTAGATTAGGACTCCAATCGATATATTGTTGATGTATGACCACACATTGACAAATCATCTCTCAAATAACCTTATTTGGGTAAGCTGTTGGTTCCTAATCAATTCCTAGTCCTTAGGGAACAGCAAGGCTTCTCCATTTATCTGTCTATTGTATAGACAGATAAATGTATATTATATATACATATGTCTGCATATCTGTATATCTGTGATAAAGAAAAAGGCATTTACTTATTTATCAGATGTGGATTGACTATGAAGCTTTAGTGCCCTTTATTTGCATTGTTCTCTTCTGAAGTCTTATATCTAGTTTTATATTCATAATTTTGTTTTTTAAAAGACCCTTCTCCACACCTCATCCCCCCAAATTGCATAAGCTTCATGAGCTGCACAACTAACATCTGTTCATCTCTGCCTTTGATCCTTTGGCTTCATCCAGTAAGGACAGATGCTTTACATCAACTGGTGTGCTACACCAATACATATTGGTCTCAGAAAGTTCTTGTGCTTTATGACTGACAGCTAGTTCTCTGAGCTAGTGGCTGTGAAGGGTAGATGTGGGGTCACAAGACCCTGTTCAGGTTTATCATTAATGAGATCATTTTTCTTATTTAAATGATAATAAAACAGTAAATCCTAAGCCACTTCTTAGCATTCCAAGTTAGAACAATGATGGATTGGCTCTTTTTATGCCTATATTTAAAAAAATATCAGACCTGCACAGAAGGTGACAACATACCATTCTGGAGTGAAACTTTTATTAGAATTAATATTTAGCTACATGCCCTTTAATAGGAAAATTCACTTCACTGGGTCCTTTTCTCTCTACTAAACATGATTTATTGCTTCTGTGAATGACGAAGAAGCTTTGGAAGATCACTACGCTCCTTTACAACATTTTGGCCTTGGTTCTGCACATTCATTTACCTAGATTACAAAGACAGGGAAATGCAGCTGTTTTATTTTCCATTAAGGCGAGTCCGGGTTGAAAATGGTTATCATGTTGAATTCATTCTGCTGTGATAAAAGGTAATGCTTATCCACTCTGGCTCATTGTTTAAAGGTGACATGAAATTATTATAGGTTTAAAGGGTTATTTCATAAACTCTTGATGGTTTTGAAAGAGAATTTTAGGGTAAACGATGAAACCATCACTGGAAGTTTTAATCATGTAATAATCATTAAATTCCTTAGTTATGGAATTTAATGATTCACCAAGTTCTTTAATGTATTGATTTATTAGCTTTGAGAAAAGAAATCTGAAGCTGGAGGTATCATTTCATCTCCACCTGTCCTCTGCAGAAAACAGCTCTTTCTGAAGATAGCCCAGCAATTGACCTCTACCATCTTAATGATGTTTTCCCTGTCTTTCTAGTAATGTGGAATGTATAAAACTCTTGCAGAGCAGCGGAGCTGATTTCCATAAAAAGGACAAGTGTGGGAGGTATGTAAACAGGGAACTCGGTGTTTCAAGTGCCTAAATAAAAGGAGCGGGGAGCAGTCCATCTGGAAGTCACGTTATGTTGAAATGGTAAATAGGGAAGCTAGACTGGGGAGACTCCCTCCTCAAGGGGAAATCCCCTCTTGTAGTGATATGTCAATGAAGCAGGCACAAGCTACAAGAAAAGCATCTCTCACAGCTTCTGTTTAGAAGTGCCAATTGTCTGTCTTCTTCCAGTTTTTAAAATCTGCATGGATATATATAGTTTAGAAACTTCTGTTTGCAGTAGAGCAGAACAGTTTCGCCCTTCTAACCTAGAATTTGGTTACAAGATCTGGAATGTTGTATTACATTTATAGAAAATTTCATCTTGGGGTAAAACTTCAGACATGTTTAAAACAAACACACACTATCCACACAAGTAGCCCCTTCAGCTGTTGAAATAGGTCATAAAACTTTTCTTAACTTATCTCTTTGCGTAGCTGAATTGTGCCACACTGTTAGCTGGTATGTGGATATATATGGGCTGTGCAGGAAAAAATGCAGCCATAAATGCCTTTCCAGACAGCCTATATATACGGAGGGTGCCAAAAAATGTATATACATTTTAAGAAAAGAAAAAACTGTGCTAAAATTGTAATACTCAATATACACCAATAACAAAAGATGAATACAAGTTACATTTAACTTCTGCAATGACAAGAGGTGCTCAGAGTGGTTACCATCAGTGTCCAGACACTTCTGATTATGGCAAACTACTGCTTTAGCAGCATTGACCAAAGTGTCCACTTCTATCGCTGCGCATGTTTCAATTTGTTCCTGAAGAACCATGAGTGTAGCTGGTTTTCCACGGTATACCACATACTTTAATGTCCCTCATAGGTAGAAGTCAAGGGGTGTTGAGTCAGGAGAATATTCTTGAATTTCAAATGCCACTTCAAAATGGTCTTGTGCTCCTCAAATGACAACCATGTTTCTGCCATTCTCTTTGACTGACCTACCTGTCTCATGGTGACACTAGCATTCATTTGATTAATGCTATCTTTTGAGCAAATGTCATACTACACATTGCTACTGTAATTCAATTTAAGTCCGAAAAGTAATACATAGATATAATATCTCTTAAAATGTGTATACATTTGTTTGGCACCCCAGTATATACTTGTATATATAAATAAAATTTAATTTGTTTTTCATATCATCTCTCTACTTCTCCTCTCCACATGCACCCTGGCTGTTGGGGTTGCTACAAATTTCTCTTATCAACCTACCAAGGACAACTCCTACTCATCCTTTCAGATATACGAGGGCTGTCCAGAAAGTATCCAGCCATGTAGTATGTAAAATAGAGGCATTCAGGGCTGGATTTTTTTCTGAACAGCCCTTGAATGTCAAGTACCGCTCCAACAGGGTCAGCCCTCCTCTCTGATCCCCTGGCACATACTCCATGACTGCCACACATATCACACTGTTCTAGTGGACTCTGTTTCCTTGTCTCTCACCTCACCTGGCTGTGGATCTCCTGAGGACAAGGACTGGGCCTCATTTTGTCTTTAGCACCAGGCTCTGCCACATGGTTGATATCTAATGAATTTCAGTCTAAATAACTAAAACATGAGTAATCCAATGTGTAAACTATTTGCAATTTCCTTTTTTTTTGGACCAAAGAAGAGAAAACCAACTAATGAAAGAACCCATAAATTGACTACAAAATACAAAATAATTGTACTTGAAATTTGATAAATAGTTCCTGAAATAGTTTCTTCATTTCTAATATTTTGTTTGATTATTGTTCCCTGAAAATTGGCTAGAGACACAAAATAAAATGTTAAATAATTGAGGACTAAAAATGAGGAATATAAAACAAATTACTTCGTATTTCTGCACTGCCTTACCTTTTGCAAGGTGCTCTGCTCCAGTGCTATACGCTTAGTTTCTCAGAGTGTCTCTCTGAGGGAAGATGGAAATGATTGTTATCCTTTCTAATTGATGAGAAAGCTGAACCCAGAGAAACTAAATGAGTTATACATGTACACGGAATTTTAGACCTAGGATGGACCTTAGAAGACAGCTATTCTAAGGTCCTTATTGAAATAAAGATGAGGAAGCCCAAGCCTGGACAGGGGACATGGTTGGGTCCAGCTTGCAGATCTGCCCAGACCAAAACCTGGGGCTTCTGATTCCTTGGTCATTGTTCTTTCCATTAACCTACATCTCTACCCTCAAGCTTATAGTTCAGTGGAGAAGATGAGAAAATGTCAATAGCAAACACAAAGGCTGTATGTGATGAGAGGTCCAGACAAGAGCTAAACAATCTCAGACAAAAGAAAGAACTGGACATGAAGGATGAGTGGTGTTTTGATGGGTGGAAATGGTTCAGGAAAGGGGATTCCAGGGAAGAAAACAACATGGGCAAAGGTAGAGGCAAGTGTGGACATGATAGGAAAAACCTCAGGTCATTTAGTTTGGATTCAATAATGGGCTCATCTAGGGGAGAGAGAGGTATTCCATAGAGGTAGATTGGAACAAGCTTGGGAAGGTCTTCAATTCCAGACTAAGGAATCACGGCTTTATTCAGTGGAGAGCACCAGAGGTTTTAGGACAGGATTGTCATATGTGGGTATTTGGTCTTAAAAGACCTAGTTGTTCATTCATAACAACTAGAAATTCAGTGGAAGTTTGATTAGTGCTAAGGAAGCTAATAGGATGATATTGCAATAGTTCAAATGGGCCGTAGTGTGGACCTGAACCAGGATGGGCACAGGAATGGAAAGAAAGGGTAGATCTATGGGTGGCTGGCTTGGTCTGAAGCCCCTGTTTGTATAGCCTCAGTTCCCATTTACAGAGTCAAAGGAAGGTGTGCATATCCCTTGGCTTCCACACTCAGAGAGAAAGAGCTTTCCACACCCATAGGAATTATGCTGTCAGTGCCAGTGCTGATGATGGGTCTGTTTTTAAGGCTGAGTGAAGTAATAAATTGCTGTTTGTTTTCCAGGACCCCTTTGCATTATGCAGCTGCAAATTGTCATTTCCACTGTATTGAGACATTAGTGACAACAGGGGCCAACGTTAATGAAACAGACGACTGGGGACGGACAGCTTTGCACTATGCTGCTGCATCAGATATGGATAGAAAGTAAGAACAGCCTCGTGCCTGTTTCTTCTGGGGGTAGGGTTGGGAGAGGGAGGGTTTGCTAAGTTTTCTTCATTCTACCTACCAGAAACGGTGACTGAAGAATCTCTCACTGAGAGCCAAAGGAGTTAAAATAGAATTGCTTCATCCCTAACCCCAGTCTCCCCATTCTGCTCTCTTTATTTGTGATCATTGTGTGTCACTGCACAATAACTTCTCTGTTCAGGGGTTGAATGCCAAGTGGAGCTATCAAGCCTAGGTTTTCAGTTCATTCAAAATCTGTTGTAATTTATTTTGTTGTATGCTGCAGTTTTTATTATCACCACTTAAATGCTTCATTTGCTATAAAATTTACGTTTGCTAATATATGTCATGTGTCAGAAATATCCATCTGTGCATAATCCCAACAGCCTTCAAATGTTGTGTCAGTACGTTTAAAATAGGCACTGTTGTGTGCATGCTCTTTCAGGAGCTGGAAGAGAGAAAGTTGGTTGCCCTGGACATGTTTGGATTCTGGGTAGCTAGGAATAGAAAGCAAAAACAGATGAACCAGTTTAGGGACAAAAGGTGGGAGAGGTGCTCATAGTTTATGAGACTGTTCTCAATGACTTAAGGACCAGGGCCTCCTTCATAGGAGTATTTTTTTAGTGACCCTGTCTTGGAGAGCTATTGAGTTATTGGCTGCCTTGTGCTGTGGAATTGATTCTGGGTCAGTTTTAACTCCTTTTCTTGTAGAGCAATGGCTTTTAAACAGTGACTCATGGTAAGAAGTACATTTATTTCATGACCCAGTACACAGAGTCACATACTCATATATATAAAGGTTATCTGGAAAAAATCCAGCCATAAATGCCTCTATTTTTCATTATTCCATGGCCGGAAACTTTCTGGACAGACCTTGTATGTTTTATTTATATATATGTAAAAATGGAAACAAAAATTTCATAAATCCATACTAGCTTTTACTATGTGCAATGAATGCATTATGGTATTTTCTCTTTTACTTCTCTAAAAAAAAAAAACAAAAAAAAAACAAAAATCTATTGACTGCACCCCACTACATTGATCTTACAATTTAGTAATGGATTGTGATCCATAGTTCCATAGTTTGGAAAACACTGCTTGTTTTCCCCTTCATATTTGTATAATATTGACAAGTCAGATACAGTAGTCGGGATCTCATAGCCATGCAGGTTATTAATTCAACAAATATTTATTGAGTATCTACTATATTCCAGGCTGTGCTCTTCACTGGGAATAGTGTAGGGGAACGAGTATACTTCCTTTGGTAAAAGCTGGAAAAGAAGTCCTGGGTGATGAACAATTGCTCTGGCACATAAGGGGGGACTAGGACCCTATTTCTTTTCTTTTCTTTTTTTTTTCTTTATGTTTTATTTTATTTTTTTTTAAATTCATTTTTATTGTTAGACTTATTGGGGTTAGGACCCTATTCCTAGGTATGTGAGATGCTGAACTGGTAAGGAGGCTGCAAAGAATGTTGTAGGAGTCAGAGAAATTTAAGCTAAATCACCTCCTTTTTACTTGGGGAGTTTAGAATATTTATGGAAGGGTGGACAACTTGATTGTTGTCTTAATTGCTGATACCGGAGTGGAGAAGCTTTAGGAAAGTCACATTCTTAATTGGATGCCTTGAGAGAGAATAGATTTCCTGGATAGCGTTAGATAGAACCAAGTATATCCTCAATGAAAACAGTAGTGCTCGTCTTTTGGAATTGGGGAAAACTTGTTGAGATTTACATTGCACCAAAATACCTTTGCCAATATAAAATTAATTGTGGTATATTTTCCTTTTCTTTATGCTGAGAAGTAAGACTACCTTAGGAAATGCCCATGAAAATTCAGAAGAACTTGAAAGAGCCAGAGAAATGAAGGAAAAGGAAGCCGCATTGTAAGTTACTCCTTAGCTTAAGCACAAGGTGCCGTTACTGATGCTGTGCCTGCTTCTCTGGTTGTCACGTGAGGCCGACTATTTGGGATATTGACAAGGTGATGTGGGCTTGTCTTCAATGAAGAAGAAACTATGCTTTTAGTGCATCCTTCACTTCTGCTATTTTCACACAGGGAACTGTTCCTAAAATTGTAAGCTTTGACACAACCATCACTGTGACGGTCTGTGGTTTTGGGGACCAGGTGTCTTAAATAGCATTGCTGACTCTGTCATGTATCATGTGCCTCAGGCAACGTATTAAAATTCCTCTCAGGAGGGGGTTCCCTGGTGGTGTAGTGGCTAGGCTTCGGCACTGTCAATGCTGCAGCCTGGGTTCGATTCCCAGCTGGGGAGCTCCCCACATTAAAAAAAAAAATTCCTCTCAGGGCCTTCGGCCCCTTTTATGACCTGGAGACAACTATTTAGCAGACTCTATAAATAAATTTTTTGAGATTTCAGTGTGATACACACCAGTTGTACTCTCCCCTCTGTCACAAACACACCCCCCCACACACACCCCAAGTTGCAAACAGCCTCCTGCTCCCTGAAAACAGCTGTTCCTGTTCCTCCTCAGCCCACCTGTCTCTCTCTGGCTTCTTCTGACACATACTTAGGAGTTGGAGTGACTGCTGTGTTGATACACAGGAAGCTTGTGCTTCATCCTCTGAGAGTCCTTCCTGCAATACAAGTCACAGTGACAAGGTTGTGCTGCCCAATGCAGTGACTGGCACATAGTTGTTGTTCAATAAGTATTGAGTAAATGAACAAATGAATGAATGGTGCCCACACTTTGTGTCCTGCCCCTGTGGGACCCAGTGGATATAGTACCCTAAGAGTCTGCACACACAGAGTCCTTAACTTGTTTATTCTCTTCTCCACTTGTCAGAGGAACCAGTTTCTCTGTGACCTGAATGCTATGTCCACTCTAGGGTCTTCCTACTGCCCCTTGGCTCTCCTTCCATGTCCATACCACGGCATGTAGTTAGAAGATAGAAGTTGTATGTAGATCTTAGAAGGATAACATTAGAGAGTGTGGCTCCAGTGCGAGTTGTGGGACATCACTTCAACTTACTGGGCTTGGGGGGCAGGATGCATAGCTGGGAATAAAGCAGAACAATCCAGGTTTTGCCCTAATATTCCAAAATCGAAATAACTGTGCTAAAGATGTAGAATTTTAAGCCACCTCGGCAAATGCTCCCTTCTCCAGTGAAATGTGAGCTTGCCCTAGGCCAGAGCAGCCCTCTTGTGGCTTATGGAGAGGGCAGGAAAGGCAGGGAAAGTCAGGGACCAGCCTGCCTGAGAGCTCTTTTATGCAAAGAGAGTCTGCTCCCCTGACCAAATATACCCCTGACCTCAAGTGCATCTCTCGATTTTGTAGCTTAGGTGCCAAAATTGCTAGTCAGGTTCCTAGGAGGAGAAAAGATAAGCATTCCCCGTTAAAACTTGATATTTGTTTTCCTTTAAAAAGCAATGTGTAGAATATTTAAATTCTATACTACTTTTGTTATTTCTAATAGCACTGATGGTAGTATAATTCAGGTATTTTCTAGATTAAATAACTCTTTGGGAGCAATTCCAAGTCTTTTCCAAATTACATATTAAATTTGTCAATTGATTTTTAGACTGTAATCCTTTCAGAAGCTACGGATTGTGTGTCCACTAGAATGTTATTTCCATTGAATGATTTTATTTAAAGAGCCAGATTCAATTTAAAATGAGTCACACCTGGGATCCTGTCCATGGACATTTAATTATCAAAATAAAAAAGGACTTCCTTATAAGGCACAAATCACTACAGACAATATGATATAAAGACTCCAATAACAGTTTGATTTATTATGGAGCATTTTGTGGATAAATCATGTGACATGTAGATATTTGGTCCAAAATATTTGTCTTCCATCAGTTTTTCTAGAAAGTAACATATTTTAACTTGTCTCTGTGTGTGATTTATTTACTCCTTTGGCCTTTTGCCAAAAGGTAAGTACATGTCATTTTAAGGTTTTTGGGTAAATTACAGAAATTTTCCATGGGAGGGTTTTATTTAAAGTATATAGGCTTATAGTTAGAATCTTATAACTTTGATATGGATATGAAATTGAATCTGCTTTGTCTTGTGAAGAAGTGTTTGTCCCACTGTCATAGAAGCAAAACTGAAATTATGAAGCAGGGTTCCCTGCCTAGTTATTCTCTCTTTCATCGGCAGATTGTCCCGTTGCCATCAGCCAATTGTAATGAACAGAACTCATGGCATCCTTGAGTACTTGTGTTCTGGAGTTTGGGGCTCTTCGGGAAGGGTTGGAGCCACACACCTTCCTCTCACCTATTCCAAAGATTGTAGCTTTTTCAGAAAAATTACAACTCTGTCAGAAAAGGCTTTTACATTTTTTAAATTTATTATTTGTTTTAGTCTATATGCCTACTGGTACAATTTGAGCCTTTTTCTTTTTTCTATATGTGGTTACTGAATTAATCTTCTATATTTTGAAAAATGTTTACCCATGCCTTTAATCCTTTGGTGTTTCAGGCTCTTTGGGGGGGTATTTTCTGTTGTTGTTTTCTTATTCTCTTCAGCTTTCATTTTCCAACCTTTTGATGTTAGAGTCTCCAATAGCAATGTTAAAAATAAAACTCCCTCTCTGAGGTTCATCCTGTTGCAGTGGCCTGACCACTTCTTTATTATAGTTGAGACTTTGTCTTTTTAACATGGAGCTCTAAAACATATTGTTTAGCAATCCTGATATACCTTAAGATGAGAAGGAAAAAAACTTCTCTTTTACTAAAGCCTTTCATGAGTTCTAGAATGGCTCTTTTGAGTTGAAATAAAGGAAGCTATAGGAAACACACACACAGAGACACACACACCACCTACCAGTACATAAGACCTCATTGCTACAGGATTTTTAAAGAAATACTTAAGCTTACATAGTGCTTTGTGGAACATTCATAATAGGAGGAAATTTACATTAATTATCCCATTTGGTCCAGAGATGTTTTCTAAAACACCTCATCTTTATACTTTACAGATGTCTAGAGTTTCTGCTTCAAAATGATGCAAATCCATCTATCCGGGACAAGGAAGGCTACAATAGCATACATTATGCTGCTGCCTATGGCCACAGACAGTGTCTGGAGTTGGTGAGTGGTTTTGTCTTATTTTGTTTCCTCTAACACACACATACACCCAAACCTGAAAATGCTGGTCTTAATCTGTCAGCAAATGCCCTCATTGCCTAATTAAGTCCCCACTAGAAATCACCTCAAGAATATTCTGTAGTAAGTGATTAAATTGTTTCACTTTATGTTAAGTAGATCTCTTTGTTCCATTTCTGACCATCCTAATCTCAGAAATGACGGGCAATTAACTATTTCCCATATTAATTTGGGCTGGAAATGTTAGATCTATGTATGGATACAGTTTGTATTTTAAAGATAATTTGGGTGTAATCAAATAAGCTCAGTATATATTTCTGGAGATACACTTAGCACTCCAAAATTAAATAACAATCTTGTAAGGTGACTTATGTAATCATTAGGCATATGGGGTGTCAAGGTCCCACATTTGTAGTTTAGGGAAAGAAACTGGCTAGAGCACAACAGTAGAATTTACTGGAATTACCAAACCACCCAAAATTTTAAACCTGTAGTGATCAGGAGTACTTTGGGGTTTGAAGTCTGAAACGCCTCTGTTGGTATACAAGGGCTGTTCAGGAAAAAAAAAAACCCAGCTATAAATGCCTCTATTTTTCGTCTTACACAGCTGAATACTTTTCAGACAGCCCTCATAGCTCAAGAGACACAAGCTCAAATGTCCATGGGGACCAGAAATGTAAAGTAAATGAGTGAAGTGAGCCCAGGTATGGAACAGGGATTGGTAGGGATATGTGGCAAAATGAGAGGATATGTTTTGTCTAAAAGCAGGGGTGTCCAACCTCTTGGCTTCCCTGGGCCACATTGGAAGAAGAAGAACTGTCTTGGGCCACACATAAAATACACAACACTAATGATAGCTGATGGGCTGAAAAAAGGTCCATGCATGATTTTTATGTTTTAAGAAAATTTTTGAATTTGTGTTGGGCAGCATTCAAAGGTGTCCTGGGCCACATGTGGCCTGTGGGACACAGGTGGGACAAGCTTGGAAACCAAGTGGGAATGCATGCCTAGTATTGCTAGATTTCCAGCGTTTGAGGAGAAGCTAGAACTCTGGACTTTTTGTGTGAAATTTCCTGTTTTGAAAACCCTGGATGGGTGAGGAAGAAAAAAATGGGTTTGTGATTGAATCTTGTCTGCTGGCCACCATCTGCTATCTCCTGAGCATCGTCCTTGGTTCAGGTTCACCAGAATACTTGGGGTATCCTGGACTCACTATCTCCGGTCCAATGGTAGGTGCCACCTTTGCTGACTGGACTCCAACTCTTTTCCTTATCCCTTTAAGAAGGAGTGGTCCTACTTTTCAGAGTTATTCAGAGGCATGTTTGGGGAAAGACTTGAACAACTGCACAGTCTAATATTAAGAAAGACATGAGGCAGAAAACCAGGGACTGGAGGCATAGATATGACTGAATGATATCCCCACTCTTCCCTTTACCTTTGTCTTTGCTTCTGGTTTCAAATGGGTCCCACTTAAGGTCATTCTTACTGTATTTCTTTTAACTCTGAATGTGAGAAAATGTTCATAAAAGCCACTCAATTTGGAAATAAAAAGGTAATTATTCTAGTGTTTTGTGTGGCATTTATTGGTCAATTGTACCCATCTTCATCATTCTTGAAGACTTCCATGTCTTCTTGCCTGTGGTTCTTGTGGATGCTACAGATTTTCTTATTTGACCTCAGGGGCAGGGGGCACTTTTTTCCCCCTCTAGTTTTGATTTCATACTTCTTCCAGTTACTGTGGCCACATAACGGATCACCTCAAAAGTTAGTGGCTTAAAACAACAATCATCATTTATTACCTCTCACTATTTCTGTAGATTAGGAATTCAGGAGTGTCTTAGCTGAAAAGATCTAGTTCAAGGTATCATATGAGATTATAGGCGGGGGTTGGACCATGAATCAGGATTCCTGATTTTAAAATGTTTACCACACAATGCTGCCTTCTGTTGTAGGTTAAAGCTCCACACACATCCACTCCATCTCCATCCAAGGCTTTTCAACATAGAGCAAAAGCTTGGTGGGTATTGGTTAAGATATAAGGCAATACTACTTCTGCCTTCTAATACCAGCACTACCCTGGAAGTTGATCTAGACCATTGGTTCTGGGGCACATGCTGGGCCATTCAGGGGTACATAAAAAATAATCAGTAATGGCGAACAAAGCAGTAAAATATAAAAATGCAAAACATTAGTTATGGAACAATAAATGTTAAGTTTGGATCACCATTAATGGAGACACTTCAAAATTAGATCACATTAGCGAATAATGATTGATGCAAGTGTGGCTATGAACCCTTCTACCAGTCATTATGCCCAGTTTCAGAACAATCCATTTGTGTTGTTTTTAGAACTTTCCCAAACATATAAATACATCTGTAGCCAGACTGTTTGATAAGTGTAGTTATTGACTTTAATCCTGATACTTTTCAAGTAGTTTTTTTTATTTCATGTTTAAATACTTGATCATTGTTATCAATATTTAACTTCTGAATATTGCAAAATTAAATCCGTAGTTTATATTTTTAGTATAGTAATTTTTCTTTCCTATCTTACTACCTCATTTCCACTATTTTACATTAAGATAGGCACTGAAGGAAAGTGTCAGTATTTAAAAACACCTGTTCTAAAAACAAGGGGTACAATTTATAGAAATGTGTGTAAAAAGGGTATACAAATGGAAAAAGGTTGGGAAACACTGACCTAGACCTATCAGTAAATAGGACTCTGTGTTTAGATTTTACATAAAGAAAGGCTCTTCACGAAGTTTGTGTGTGTGTGTGTGTGTGTGTGTGTGTGTGTGTAGTAATCAGTGGCAGACTGATTAACTACCCATGATGAACCCTCCTCCCAAAAGGTACTTAAGACACAGCTGTTTTTAATTGGTTTTATCTAGGAAAACCATATGTCATAATTGGACATAGGAACTTTTATTACTGAGTGTGATATTATAGTCTTAATTACTTGTTCTGTTTTATAAGTTATCTTTAATTCTATAGTACAGTAATTCTGAGAATGATTCTCCTGTAATATCTTCTTTCTGTGGAACTAATATATTGCACATTATTTTCATTTTTCAAGAAAGCCATTTCAGAGCTATTATGTTTGTTACCCAAAGAAAAGGTTTCTGTCCATAAGAAGTTTTCATGAGTTCTATCTGATAATGAAATTAAAACTCCTTTGATTAGATCAACACTTGCCCTGTGTGATTTACAAAGAGATGATTATTCTTGGCAATTATAAGACACTCAGGTGTGTGTGTTAGGGGGGTGTTAATTGATCTTAATTTGCACTGTCAACTGAAAAGGACCCAATTGTCAATATAAATTGGTAGAAGTGTTACCATTGTTTGCTTTCAGGAAAGAACTTAAGTGGGTCATTTATAATAGAGGTGGGATAGAAATTCTCCTCTCATTTTCCTGAATGATTATAGTTGATGGAAAGTTCTATGTATTTCCATTTTGGGTGTAGTTCAACTAAGCAAGGATCCCTGAACAAGCTATAAAACATTCTTGTGCCCTGCCCCATCCTATTCAAAAGAAAACATACTCCTAGGCTCTCCCCTGGGAGTGGCATCATAAATCCTGACCACTGTGGGTATCTTACCTGCACTGCTTGCTCACCCAGCTGTGAATGGATACGGGAGAGCATAGGTCCCCCTCCAATGGCATTTACTGTGTGTTCATCACATGCCAAGAATTTTGCATATATTATGCCATTTAATTATTATTTTCTTTCTGTTTTATTGAGATATACTTGACAAACAACCCTGTGTAAGTTTAAGGTGTATAGCATGATAATTTGACTTACATATATTGTGAAATGATTAACTAATTTCATGATTAAATAGTTAATGAATGTTAGTTTAGTTAACATTCATTATCTCATATAGGTACAAAAAGAAAAAATACTATTTTCCTTGTGATAAGAGTAAGGCTTGTTCTTGATACAAGAAGTAGATTTTTTGAAGGGCACCTTTTCTAATTTCTCTCTCTCTCTTTCTCTCCTTCCCTTCCTCCCTTCCTTCCACCCTCCTACCCTTCTTCCCTGTGACCACAATACCCTCATGTTCTTTAAAACTCCCATTTCTTTGGGTATTAGATATTAGGAAAGCAAACCAATTACACAGCATGCACTAGGAGATACGTTTCTAAAGGTCACCACTGCCATGCAATCTTCTTCCTCATTGCAACGCACAAATACCTCACTCCTCCTAGGGCTCATCCTTTTAACAAATTGGTCCTGACTCTATGCTAGGTGCTAGAATAATGCCAATGAAAGACATGTTTCTGGCACTCTCGATAGCTTATTTGAGCCTTTGAAAAATTATGTATGGAGACCTTTCTTTATATCACATTCCCTAGCCTGTGTTTCTGGCCTGTAAAAGGAATATAGAGAATAAATGAGTATTTGTGGCCCCCACGGGCCTTACCTACCAGACCAGGGCCTTTGTCCTTTGGGAAGAGGAGTAGGATTGAAGAGGATGGTTTGCCATCAGAGCCAGTTGGTTTGTGAGGTTGCTAAAATTTGTCTTTTGCTTCTCTTCTCATCTAGTGGCGCAATTACTGTGATTATGCATGTCATTAAATACGTATCATTAATTTTGATGCATATTTTATTTCACTCTGACATTTAACTTGGTATGTGTTTATTTGGCATTCATAGTTTTTGAGTCTTATCTGTGATCATAAGCTTAGAATTTATAAACTATATTTTGTGTTCAGTCTATTTTGCTATAATAAAAAAGGAACAGGTATTATTTTAGTTGTTTTCACTGTACTTTCCTTATATAAGCTCATATTAACTTAATTCCATTAGCAAAAATCTTCTACAAAGTAGTATGAATCCCTTACCATTAATATAATAGCCAAGGTTCAGAATTCTGCAAGTCTGCCTACTTAGGCCACTGGCCTCAGCTGGACTTGATCAAAGATGCATATACCATGTGTACAAGCCAAAATCTCCCCACAAATGTATGCTGAGAGCTGTGATCAGTCATATTCAATCGGCCTCAAAATATCAAAGCAGAATGGAAGAGCCTTGGGTAATACAGCATCTTGTGTCTGAATAAAACTTACATTTGAGTGGAGGAAGGGAGTTGGCAAAGAAGAGCCCTTTTGCTTCATCTGGAATGCGTTCTCACTGGCTCTGAAGAGAACAATCAGAGACTCAGACCCCTATTTGGAATTTGTGAGTTTACATGAGCATACTATTTTTCTATTATAATATTAATGATTTGTCTGTGAACGTAAAGATCTTTGTGGTTTTGTTATTGAAATGGAAAATGTATGTTCCAATATAATTATGTAAATTTCCTACAGACATTTAGCAAAATGGCTTGAAAATTCTAGACTTCTGATTAAATTCAGTCCAAGATTTTGCCATGTAAAAATCAACTGGAATTTGGCAGCTTCTCTCAGACCTTCTCCCCCTGTTATGAACTAACTTGAACTTCGAATGTGAGAGTATGTGAGGGTGACATGCTCTTGAATGTATATTCTAGACAACTATATTTTGAGCAACTGAACACTGAAATTATGCTACTTTCAGGTAAACTGCTGAGTGTTTTAGATTGCTTCTTGTGTTTATCACAGGAATTAAGAAACCACTACCACCTGGCTCTGTGTAGGATGTACTTACATTGGCAGTGTCTAATTAAGCATCTCAAGGCTAAGAACGCAGGGTATGGAAGAGTTTAAAGAAAGAGAGAGAGCTACTAACCAGTCATCTGCAGACAAGAAGTTGAAACACCAGCAAACTTGAACCCTAGCCCCAAACAAGGCATTGATGGCTTTTTTCTGTCCCCAGAGGAACTGCTAAGAGAAGGCCTTGGGGGTGTCTGTGACCGCCCAGCAGGCAGACTTCCAGTGGGCAGTGGAAACCTCAGCAATGCTGAGGTTTTTCCTTCTATTTAATTCAGTTGAAGAGAAACATAAAATCTTATGTGGAACTCTCATTAAGGGAAGGAGTGGAGGGGTGGGCACAGATATTTTGATGCTGCTCACAGCCTACTCACTGCTATGAATATAAATATAAGCCCACAACTTTTGAATTAGAATTTGGATGTGAGTCTATGTTTAAGGCAATGGAATAGACAATATTTTATGACAAAATGTTAAGTCTATTTCTTTCCAATACAGTAGAGAAAAAAAGGTTTTTGGGTTTACCATGAATGAATTTGTCAATTGATGAAAGAATCATTAATTGGGTGTATTAAAATAAATAATTGCAGTTTCACCTTTAGTTGAGGGGCCAGGACAGTGGAGCTATTGCCCTTACTTTTCAAAGTGAGAAACTCATGTTTCAACCCATGGCCCCTCTTACCCATTTAGGAAGTTAGTTATCAGAGGGCAGGTCTCTTTAGAGACAGCTCTGCCGTGAATCCTACCACCACTCCTGTACTTCCAGAGTCGGGGGTTGGGAGAGGATGCTTTCTTCTGATCCTAAGCCAAGCTGGAGAAGCTTTGAAGAGATTAGATATCTGATACCTGTCTCATGCAATTTAGAGGGCCAAGTGAACTGGCACGTGATAAATCTAAAATTTGAATGACTTTGTCCAGAGCTTGCTTGCCAGAATTTAAATTTTAAAAATTCTATGTTTGAGAAATACTCCACCCCACCAATGAAAGGTCAAAAGTGTGTTTTCCAATGTCTAAATGTAAGGACCAGAGCTGTCCTGGAGTTCTCCTGGATCCTACTCAAGAGAGCTGTCTGGAAGAGTGGGAAGTTCAGGATGCCTAGTGGGGAGAGGGGGATGTAAGCTACCAGAAAAAAGGTGCATTTACCCAGGAAGAGGGAAGTGCAGGCAAAGGCCCCAATGAGGGTGCATTGCTGAAGAACCTAAACAAGCTTCCCAAAGAGACAAGTTTTTTTTAATCCAGTCAGAGAATTTCACTGTCAGAAGGATGCCACTGAGTAAGACTATTGACCTTGTCCCCTTCTGTGCCCTGCTTTTCTCTCTCCCCTTCAGTCCTGGAGAAAGCAGAGGCAGCCAATGAAGGAAAAGGATGAGGAAAAGCCCTGGGCTGGGGAACAGGGAAGTCAGCCTTGCCTCCTTATCCCCTGCAGCCTTTGGGGGCAGCAGAGAGAGGCTTCAGCGTTAAACTGTTCAGAGCTTGTGATTACTGCGGTGGAATCGGCGTATTAGTCACTAACATAAAATTATGTTGGTAACTAAAATGCCCAGAGAACTTTTTATTATTTATTGGAGATTTTATCTGAGGTGACAGGAAAAGAAGTAGCCTCATAAAGGAGATTGGATCTGATATAGGGAAAAGGAGAATAAATTTATTGTTTGATTATATCCCTTGACTCACTGGTTCAAAACAAAGTCACACACTTGAAGTCATTGTTTCAAGGAAGATTAACACCCAGTACTAAAGAAAAATAAACTATTATCCTTTGTATGTGAACTTAAATATTAACTTTATAAGACATATGATTCTAGTAATGCCAAGCACTTACCAGGTGTCAAAAATTGTTGAACAAATAAAATATACTTATGAATGGTTAAGGTCGACTTAGTGATAAAACTTAATACTAGTTTAAAATGTTACAGCAACTGCACTGTTTGTTAAGAAGGTATTTCATAGAAGACAAAGGTGAGAGAGGAAATAAAACTTTACACTTTTGTGGCTTGGTCTTTTGTTTAGATTTGATTACATCCCAACACAAACTCATTTTATTGCAATCTTCCTTCTTTTTTTTTTCTTTCTTCAGATCTGAAAACCTATACTAATGACTCAAACTGATGTGTAGACATCCACAAAATTAAAATTACACACACACATCCACTCACATTTTTTGTAATTTTTTTCACATGGATAGTGAGCACTAAGGGGTTCAAAGAACAGGAATTATTGCTCCTGATATGGGAGCTTCTAAAGACTCAATGATATAACGAAGGTTTCTTAAACAAAATGAAGTGTAATGATTAGCCTTTGAAAAAAACATTAATCTGGCCTTGGTTCTTTCCTTTCCTATTTCTTTCCTTCCTTTCTTCCCTTCTACTCAGTTACAAACTCATTAGACAGGCCTGAGCAGGGCAGGAAGGACTGGAGCCCAAGGAGGAAGATGTCAGGAAGGCAGCCCAGTAAAGATCGGAACCCCTTCAAGGGGAGTGTTCTAAATATTTATACACCAAACAACAGAGATGCAAAATACGTGAAGTAAAAGCTGATAAAATGGAAAAGTCAGAGAAATCTACAATTATAGTTGTAAACTTTATCACCTCTTTCAATGATCTATAGAACAACTTTATCACCTCTTTTCAATGATCTATAGACAGAAATCATCAAGCATACAAAGAAAACCTTAATAATATCATCAACCAAGAGGATCTAATAGGCATTTATAGAACATTTCACCCAACAACAAAGGAATATTCATTTTTTCCAAGTGCCCATGGAACATTCACCAAGATATTCTGCACAAAACAACCCTTAAAAACATTGAAATCACATAGAGTGTGTTCTCCCATCACAATGGAATAAAACTAGAAATCAATAATGGAAAAATAACAGGAAAACATCCAATACTTGGAAATTATCTAATAAACATCTAAATAATAGTCAAAGAGAACACCTCAAGGGAAACAAAAATAAATACATTGAACTTAATTAAAATGAAAATACAACAAATCAAAATTTGGGGACACAGTTAAATTAATGCTAAAAAAATTTATAGCACTTAAAATGCTTACCATAGAAAAGAGGAAAAGTCTCATGTGAATAATCTAAGTTTCCATATCAAGAATCTAGAAAAAGAGGAGCAAAATAAACTCAAAATAAGCAGAAAATAGAAATAATGGAGGTGGGAGCAGAAATAAATAAAAATTGAAAAGAAGAAAAACAATGGAGAAAAATCAGTGGAAGAAAGATCTGGTTTTTCAGAAAGATTAGTAACTTGGCAAATCTCTACCAAGGCTGACCAAAAAAAAAAAAAAAAAAGATAACACAAATATCTAATATCAGGAATTAAATGGGCTATCACTGCAGACCACACAGACTTCAAAAGAATAATAAAGAAATATTATGAGTAGCTCTACACACAAAAATTTGACAACCTAGGTGAAGTGGACCAATCCATCAGAAACACAAACCATCACAACTTACCTACTGTAAAGCAGATTGTTTGAAAAGTCCTATAACTATTTAGGAAATTGATTTTTAAAACTTTTCCAAAAGAAATCTCCAGGTCCAGATTATTTCACTAGAGAATTCTACCAAATGTTAAAAAAGAATTTACTGTGCAATCTCTTTGAAAAATGGAAGAGGAGGGACCCCTTTCCAATTCATTTGTGAAACTGATATACCCCAACACCAAAACCAAACAATGACCAAAAGGGGAATATAAACCAATAGTCCTCATGAATATCAAAGTAGAATTTATTAAACTATTAACAAATAGAATTCAGTAATACATGCAAAGAATTATATACCAAGGCCAAGTGGGATTATAACAGGGAAAGCCTATTTGAAAATCCATCAATGTAATTCACCATAATAACAGAGTAAAGAAGAAAAAGATTACATATGTCAAACAATGCAGAAAAAAAGTTTGACAAAATTCAACTACTATTCAAGATTTTAAAAAACTCTCAGAAAAATAGGAAAAGATGCGGACTTCCTCAGTTTGATTTAAAAAAAAAAAAAAGAGCACATAACAACTTGAAGAACAGCTAACATTGTACTTAATGGTGAAAGACTGCTTTCCCTTAAAATAAGGAAGAAGGCAAGAATGTCTGCTGCTTTCATCAAATTTTATTCAACATTGTGCTGCAAATTCTAACCAAGAAAAGGAAATAAAAGTCATGAAGATCAGACTTGCAGATGACAGGATTGTCTACGTAGGAAATCCCAAGGAATCAAGAAAAAATTCTTTAGAACCATTAGGTGAGTTTGGAAAGGTTGCAGAATACAAAATAAATATACAAAAATCAATTGCATTTTTATATACTAGGAATGAACATGTGAATATCAAATTAAAAATACATTATTTACAACTACCAGAAAATGGTATATGGGACTTGTATACTGAAGACTACAAAATGCTGATGAAAGAAATTGAGATAGAAAACATGGAGGGACATTCTGAACTTTGTGACATCAAAGTTCATGAAACTTTGACCAATAATATGAGGTCATCAGACCTTATTTCTTAAAAAAAAAAAAAAAATCAATCCCTTAAACCAAACAAAACCCTAATTCTCTTTTAAAGCCTTTTCTCATTGGGGAGAAGTTTAACAATTATGCCTACTTTTAATAAAGTCATAATAATGAACATATATTGCAAGTATGTTGGACTGGGTTCTGTGCCTGCATCATCTCATTTAATTCTCACAGTAACTCTACTTTTTAATCCATATTTTACACATGAGTATCCTAAAGTACAAAGAAATTAAATAACTTGCCCTGGGTCATGCGGAGGGTGTGATGTAGAACCAGGACTTAAACCCGTGTTTATCTGGCTAAATTCCAAGCTTTTAACCATTATGCTCAACTACCTAGAGTACCAACAAACTCAGACTTTGAAAGACAAAGCTGTTTCAGAGTATCTGAATTCTACAGCAGCCAAGTATGTGACAGCCAACCAAGATAACACTGAGACAAGTGGTCTTTCGGCTTTGTCATGGGGAAGCAGAACCTTAGACAATACTGACCACAGTTATGTCTGTGTCATCCATTTCTTTGAAAAGCCTTGTCTTGAATAGTAGTCTGCATTTTCTTCTTCTGTCAGGAGAGCATTAGCCAGTGAGGAGTAAAACAATCCCAGGTACAGCGCTCAAGTACATCCCACTGTTTGCAGTCTATAGTACTGGATCCAGCATATATTTTTATAGAAGTACTTTTGAACCCAGCCTTCCTCCTGGAATCTCTTTTCAACATCTTTGTAACAGCTGCTGGCAGCTTGGCCTCACCCTCCCTATGATAACAGCTGCCAGGGATGACCCTTTCCAGCCTGGGGATGAGGGAAAAAAGGGTGTTGGGGAGTGACTTTCAGCAAGATTGATTCTCCGAAGATGCTTTATCTTTAGCAGCTGCCAAGGAAGCATCACTTGTGAAGTTTAGACCAGGTCCCCGTGATAATTGCTTTCCTCTTTTATCCTCATTCAGTAACAGAAAATGTAGAGGCCTGAGCAATTTTTAATGAAAAAAAGAGCTCACATACACACCGGTGCCATCAGGTCATGGGGTTATGATACCCCCAAAAAACAAAGAGCCTTCCTAAGATTCCAAAGAAGGGTAGAGGCCCAGCCATCTGTAACAGCTGAAAGGGATATTTGGGAAAACCAAATTGTTCAGCAATAACTGAGACTTATTTTCTTGTATGAGTAGACCCCTATAGCTAAGTGGTCACTCACTGGATTTAAATTCCATGGGCCATTTGGCATTTGGAAAAGTAGTTTTGTTAGTATTAAACAATAAAATTCACTGGGAAGGCAACTTAATATAGAGTAATAACTTTATAGCATTATTTTTCTAGGAAAAATTTATAGTTTTCCAGACACATGTTTTATTTTACACACACACAAGTTATTTTTTCAACTCCATAAAGATTTTTTAGTTTATAGCAATCTTCTTTGGGTCTCAAATTCCTCTTGTTGATATGAGACAAACTGTATAGTAAGGAATAACCCAAAGCAGCTGTTTCTGAAAAGCAGTATGATTTGGTGCCATTCTCTCTTAAAATATATTTTAAAAAAATGAAAAAGATATTTCTATAAAGATATTACTTAGTGTTTCCTTTGTGTATTTTTAAGGCTGTATTGGTACTAGCAGTTGGAAATCAGGGTCAACGTATCAACTTTTTCAAGTTTATAAACT
Organism: Lyroderma lyra; assembly: GCA_004026885.1. Taxonomy (NCBI): domain Eukaryota; kingdom Metazoa; phylum Chordata; class Mammalia; order Chiroptera; family Megadermatidae; genus Lyroderma; species Lyroderma lyra. The sequence goes on along the minus strand of PVJL010001124.1, from coordinate 95,564 downwards.
TGGTTGGTCCTCCCTATCAGTCATATCAGTCAGATAAGCAAGACCATCATTTATGAATTTATAGTGAAAAGTCCGAACGCTAAGAGGACCAGGGAATTCATATCATTCCCTTCCAAGTAGGAGATCCAATGTTATAAACTGAATAAACGTCAGAAGTTTTATTCCTGAATATAGAATTAAAATAAAAGTTCAGTAAAAGTCAATGAGCTCAAGCTCTGGTGACTTAATGTATCCTCTCCTGCTTAAGACCCAGTGCCTTGTCGATCAGAGTACCCTTGGCAACGTGTCCAGGAGTTCTCTCCCCTAGACAAGGCTAGATAAGCCCTTAGCACTGGTACTATTTTTTTTTTTTTAATCTACTCCATAGAAACCAACCTAGTAGTCAATTGGAACAACTTCTAAGGTGTGACTTCTCTTACATGCTACCTTTAGGATGACTACTTTCTGGACATACAAAGTAAATCATAGGGCAATGTGCTGGGAACTGTGACTGACAGAAATATGTTAGACATGGATGTTACTTTCAAGAAGATTATAATCTAGGGAGTTCCCTGGTGGTGTAGTGGTTAGGCTTCGGTGCTGTCAACGCTGTGGACTGGGTTCAATTCCCAGCCAGGGAACTACCCACGTTAAAAAAAAAAAAAAAAAAGATTATAAGATTATAGTCTTCTTGCTCAAGGTGGCACTCACATTTTCTAGTTCTCTGTAGGGTAATAATAGGATTATAATGATCATCCCCAAATTATTTCTCTTGCCCTGTCCTCTCCTATTCTGTCAAAAAGTTCTGGTTTCAGTCTCTTCTGAAGAGGTTTTGGCATGTTTCCTATGCATTCCGAGCACTTCTCTTGGCTACCAGAGGACACTCACTATTTTTCTCCCCTCCTGTACTTGTTTACTTCCATTATTGTTGACATCCAAAAAGCCATTTGGTCACAGATGTCTGGTAAAGACACTGCTCTCATCATTGCAGAGGCTGCCAATGACTGTGCCCAGTGTGTGGAGTCTGCACTTAACCACTTCCCACAGTGCCACTGCCTATTCTTAGACCTCCATACCATGTGGTGTGGTTGAAAGTTCAAGTTGTTGCATCACACAGGGTTGGAGCGCCAGAATGCCAGCTCTGCCATTATCTCTCCACAAGATCTAAGCATTTTAGTTCATTTCCGTGCACCTCCATATCATATCTGTCAAGTAGGAGTTAAGTTGTTTTAAGGATTAAACAGAATAATGTAAAAGTGGTTAACATAGTGCTGGCATATGATAGGTACAAGAAGCAGCTATTAGTATGTATTCATTTATTTATCTAATGTATTTTAATCGATTTCCACTACCTCCTGTGCACTATGCTGGTATGACAGGTCTTAATCATTATTCAGGATAAAACATGATGTCCCAGAAGAGGTACAGGTGACAAGCTATGAGTGTTCAGGGGAAGACACATCCCATTCTGAGTTGAATGGTCAGTTAAAGAATTCACTGACACTTGTCAGTATAAAGTGTTTGCTTTATTTGTCTTCTTAGAGCTCCTGTTTCATCACCCACCATTTGTGTGAATGGGAAATACTAGACCAAACCTCAAATGAGTTGAATAATGAAGAATATGGGTGCATGTTTGGACCTGGTTTGATAAATTGACCAATCCCTCATTTTTAATATATCAAAGAACCTATTTTCATGATCGTTTCTTTCCTCTTGATGATATTTGCATCATCCACTAAATAGAAAAATTGTAACCGACATAGAACAATGGAGTAAACAGAAAATGGCTGCTATATATCAAATTGTGCTCCTGAATCCTGTCACCATCTGGGATTAGCCATTCATAAAAGATTAAATGTGAGGCAGGCCCATATCTGAATACATGTGTGTCAGTCTTTCCCATCTGTTCTAATTTTGCTTAAAATAATAGCAGCTTTCTTTACCCACTTACTCGAATCTATGCTGATTCTCCTAACGTTCATCAACCATAAGTAGTCTTAGCTAGTATTTCAGAATCCCACCAGGATTAGATTTCATTGAACCAGTAGAAAATAAATTAAAGGTGTTATTTTATTGACTGGGCTAGAATCACTGAACTGTTAATTCATGCTTAGAGTGCGAAATTTACACTGTAATTTAACATTTAAGATGGTGTCTGCAGAGACATTCATGTTACTCTACACTAAGAGCAGGTAAACAAAATGTGGGGACTAAGACTAGGTAAGCAAAATGCCTTCCTGAAGCAGGACACTTTTACTGTTGCATACATTTTTAATTATTAAAAAATTGATTATTTTTATATTTAAATCTGTATCTCCTTCTTTCTCTTTTTCTGAAGTTTTAAAAATCATATTGCCATGTCCCTCAACTTCTAAATTCCTCTCCAGTCTACCCCTAAATAAAACCTCTCTTGCCCTAGGCAAATAAATTTTACCTTGTGCTGAAGCAGAAAGTAAATTAATATGAAGATAATATAATTCAGAGTAACCTGGGAATATCATCTAGATGAAAATTATAGTTGATTAAAAGAGGTAACTGTTAAATATAAGAATTGCTCTCAGAAGTCACCATGGAAACATGAGGCCAGTATTACTGTTTTTCCTGGTAATACACAAAGAACTGGATGTGCTCAGCAAGTGGAATTGATCAAAAGCAATACCCATGACCCTGAATATTTTATAGGGTTGACTACTTGTCACCATTTCAATATGTCTGTCACTTAATGCAATCAAGTGTTTTGAAATGCAGAACTTCAACTGAATTAGCTCTCAGATGAACACTTTTGTTGATAGATATACGGGTAATAGATAGGGGACTGAATAATTTTATAAAGGAGACCTGCAGCCTCAAATTCCTCCCCAAACCCAAGGTCCATAAATTTAGTACCAGGGGTTTTTTTCTATGCAGTTGATTGTTTCAGGTCTTAAGTTTAAGTCTTTGATTGATTTTGAGTTAATTTCATTATACTCATATGGTGACAGATAGCAGTCCAGGTTCATTATTTTACGTGTGGCTTTCCAATTGTCCCAGCACCGTTTATTGAAGATGCCTTTTTGTGGTAGATGCCAACTTACAGTGGTGATTAAGCCCCAGAGTTACATAAAGACTCTCTAATAATCCAAGCCTTTATAGATGCCATTCACAGTTTATCAATAAATTAATAAAGCCCCTGGAGGTGAAAATTTTAACCAACTGACATAAAATCTATACTTCTTTAACTTTCATTAAAATTATCCATTATTCTTCTCATCTTGTCTGGTATCTCTTCTGTTTAAGAAGGCCTTAATTTGCAAACACCGGCATTAACAATTAAATGCTGAAGAACTAAAAAGATTCACAGTCTAAATGTAGACAAAACACCTCTCTGAATTCACCCAATTTAACTCCAGTGCTTTTCTCTGATAACTTGGAGACATACTGATTGAAATACTTGGTTAGCTTGTGGACCTGCAATGTCACTGGTGTGATGAAGGAGTAGTCAATTGTTAGTATGTGTAGTAACTAAAAGATTATCTGCAGTCCTAAAAGATTTCTGCAGATAATACTTAAAAAGAAAATATTTTTTACTTGTTGAAATGAAAAAGTGGATTATTACCTACAGTGGAATCATCTTGTGGTTTTATTTTTTTAATGTCACTGCCTATCTGTTAAGAGCATATAATGTACCAGGTATTGCTCACTATTAAAGTACATCCAGCTCTATCTTCATGGACTCAGTATGTATTGCCAACTCACAAAAATGCAGGAAATAAATGAATGAAATGCTCTGCTGGAACTGTGTGGTTCCTGTAAGATTGTTTGTCATATTCCAATCTTCAGACATGTTTCACTTGACTTAGATAAAGAAATAACAAAAAATTTCAGATAAAAGCAAAAAGAACTGTTATGTGACTAGATCAATGCAAGCAAGTTTCAGGAGACTATAAAGTACTGAGGATAAAGATCTACTCTTTTTTCCATATATCTGCTTTTCTTATATTGCTCAAGGTAAACAAAAAAGACTGCAAGTGTCCATCCAAAAATGCTGACAATTTGAAACAAAATATTGGCACATTAAGTACAACAATAAAATAAAAATAGCTTGCTATCAGAGCAAAGGTAGATAAACCAACCAATAGAACAGAATGGAAGTTGAAGACTAGATCTGCACATACATGGCTTCCTGGCTTATGACTGAGGTGGCCAAGCAGTTCAGTGGGGGGGAAAGAAGTTCTTTTCACTAACTGGTGCTAGGTTAATTAAGTGTGCACATGGGAAAAGTAAATCTTTTCATTTACTATATACAAAATTTAATTCAAGATGGATTGCAGGTCTATGCATGCAAGTTACAATAATAAAGCTTTTAGAGGAAAGCTCTGGAGAGCATCTTTATGACTCACAAGAAAAGATTTCTTAAGTAAGATGCAAAATAATAATAATAATAATAATAATAAACCAAAAGCAAAAATCACATATATTGGAATATATTAACATTAAAATTTTTGTTTATTAAAATACACCATTAAGACTGCAAAGGCAAGTTTCAGAGTGCAATGCATTCATACTTGTATGAAAGGAGCCTTGTATTCAGCATAAATAATATAAAAAAAACTCTTACAAAATTAAAAGAAACTTTAAAGACCAGTAAGAAAAAAATAGGCAACCCGATAGAAAAATGGGCAAAAGATTTGAACAGGCCCTTCACCAAAGAGGCTACCCAGTAAACATAGGAAACGTTGCTCAACTCTGTTAGTCATCAGGAAAATACAAATTAGAACCACAAATGTTTATTAGTATTCTTTTGCTGCCATAAAAAATTACCACAAATTTAATGGCTTAAAACAATACAAGTATATTATTTTACAATTCTATAGGTTAGGAGTCCAATATAAGTCTTACTGCACTAAAATCAAGACATTGATAGCACTGCACTTCTCTTTGGATGCTTTAGGGGAGAATCTAATTCCCTCTCTTTTCAGCATCTAGAAGCTACCCTCATTCCTTGGTTTTGCCCCCTTCCTCCATTTTCAAAGCCTACAATGTTGCATCTCTCTGATCCTCCTTTCCCATCAGCACATCTGTTGGTGACCAATTCATCTGTCAGTGACCACATAAGAATCTCTACTTTTAAACACTCATCTGATTAGGCTAGGACCACCCAGATAATCCAGGATAATTTCCACATCTTGAAGTCCATAACCTTAATCCATTTGCAAATTCTCTTGCCATATAAGGTAATATATTCAAAGTTCTGGGAATGAGAATATGGACATCTTTGAGGAATCATTATTCTGTCTACCATAATATGCTACAACTTCACATCAAATGGCCAATGAAAAAGAAAATACCAAGTGTTGGTGACAATGTGGAACAAGTATAACTCTCATACATTGTTGCTGAGAGTGAAGCCAGTTTGTCTAAAAAAGCCTTTGTTTTGGGGTGAGGGGGCTTAATTTTGAAAGAGATTTTCACTGGTTATAGAATGCTATATTGGCAACTTTTTTTTATTTCGGTACTTTAATAATGTCACTCTGTGGTCAAGTTTGCATAATTTCTGATGAGAAATCTGTTGTCATTCTTTATTCCTCTGAATGTAGTATTTCTTACCCTTCCTGCCCTCCCACCAGCACCACTGGGTGTCTTCAAGATTTTTCTTCCATCTATGGGATTCAGCTGGCACATGTGTAGGTGTGTTCCCACTTTGGTATTCATCCTGCTTGAAGTTCTCTCAGCTTCCTCAATCTGTGGTTTGTTGTTTTTGTTTTTAATTTTGAAAAACCCTTCAAATATTTTGCTGGCTTATTCTCTCTTCATCTTCTAGGATTCCAATTACACACATGTTAGACTGTTCAATGTAGCTCCATAGCTCTTGATTTTGTTTTTAACTTTTTTCTCTGTGTTTCCTTTGGGTCATTTTTATTTATCTATCTTCAAGTTCACTGATTTTTTTTCTTCCATAGTATTCAGGTTGTTTTTATTTTTTCCTTGCTTTTTTGTGTCTCTAATAATATTTGAATGGGCAATTGGTATTGAGTGTGGAAGAACAGTAGAGACTGAGGTAATTAATATTCACAGTTGGAAATGGCTAGGCCTCTTTTTGTCGGTGTAGGCATACATCAGTCTAATGAGAAGCAGAGTTGGGTTTGACTTTTGTTCACACCAGAAACTTCAAATTCCTCTGGAAAGGGGCTGCTGTTAACTTGAGCTTAAAGTGAAAGCTGAGGTGCCAAAAGGTTTTTCTCAGTGCTTCTGTTTCACTCACAATTTTTAGCAGTCCCTGCATGCTTACTCCACAGCAGTGGTTCTTGTCCATGGTCTTGCTTCTTTCCCAGCAGTAGGTCACTGCAGCATGTTTCTTGGTTCTGTGCTTATTATGAGGAGCATGGGAAGGACTTCTGAATTGTTAGTAATGTGGTGTTTCTTCATCTGTGTGCTCGTTACAAAGAATTCTTGCTACTGAAGTGATTCCTCTCAGTTAAGGTATTATGTTTCAGTGAAAGTGAAGTTAATTTCCTAGAAGGAAAACCCATTTCTTCCTGCTGGTATCTTAGAGAGACCAAAACCCTGTGCGAATGAGAAATAGGACAGGCAAATTTTGCTCTCTGAAGGGGACTTGAGCAGCCAGAGCTGGCATCAGAGCAGTAAGTGGCTGAGGGACTATTCTTCTGAAGAACTACATGTTTTCCCAGCTCTACATCAGGTCATATTACCTGGGACCATATCTTTTCCATATTCTGTGGCCTCAAAACATCTATCATTCATACAAAAGGTATTCTGCAAGTGGTGTTTTAGCCAAAGAATTACTAGGACTGTTATTTTAAAAGAGCTCTAAAACTATCCATATGGCCCTGAATTCATCAGCAAACTGTCATAAATCAAACAGGAATTCTCCAGTGTTAACAACATGATGCTGAAAGTAGCTAGTGGACAAGATCAATGATCTACTTCTAGGATCATTGAAGGACATAATTTATTGTTCATTTGTTGACTTATATCAAGACAACTTCATTAATGAGTGGTAGACACAGGAATTTCCTTCATTTTGTACTTACACAAAAATTTCATTGTCATTTGGTTAACTATCTAGACTTTAATTTTAGGAGGATGAGTTTCTTTTCAGTGGTGGTATCTGTTAGTGTATAATGCAGCTCAGCCTTTGAAGCCGAAAAAAGATTGCTGACTTTATTTATTTATTTGGTGCAGTGGAGTTGTCAACTCTTTTTATATGCGTAAATTCAATCTTCTGAGTTTTCTTAAGATCATAGCAAAACAAACACTTTCTCTCAGTTTTTGTTCACCATGAAATTTTGGTAAATCTATGTTATCTCATACATTGTAGGAATTTTTTGTGCTTTACTTAGGCCAACATCAGATACCTTGTATTATTAACCTGTCAGAGAATTTCATTGACTATATACATTGCGTACAACTTTAGTCATTGACCTTATACATAATTATGTTTCAAATCTTTTTCGAGATTTGAGCCTACATCTTCAATATGTCCTGTAACTGGCCTGATTGTGACCTGATACCTATTCTCCTTTGTCCTTTCCTTTTAACTGTATGTTGCCAGAATGTAAGGATAGGTATACAATGGAAGATAGTATTTGAGGAAGTCTTTTGGTAACTAGTGTTTTAAGATGTTACCCATTAGCAATATGTCAAACAGCCAGCTGTATAAATAGGTAATACTGGGTAAGATTTTGATTAGATTAGTATCTGTGGTTATTTCCCCTTTTCCAGCATAAGTACTCATCAATATTAAGAGAATAGTGGTATAGGTAGAACTGGATTATACTTAGGAAATAGAATAGAAAGACGGAAGGGATATAATTAAATAACCTATTTCAGGTTGTTTTGTGATTGTAAAAATAATATATGAATTGTAGAAATTTTGGAAACATCATAGAAATATATAAAGAAAATTGAAATTCCCTATAACCTCACCATCCACAGATAACCACTATTTAAATTTTGGTCCATTTTCTTCCAGTCTTTTTTCCCATGTGTATGCAAATATGTGCGTGGATGTGTATTTATGTGTCAGAGTAGGTTTTAACTATCTCAAGCTCTTCATAACAACAATAATAACAAAACAGAGAAGCATAAGAAAAGAAGGAATTAATTTGGATTCTTACTCAAGAGTGGGGCAGTCAGGCATCAATTTAATTTAAGCTTCAACACAAGGAATATTTTATTTGGAACTTGGCTAAAGAGACAAATTAGGGGCATCTGGTTTTTATCCTGCCTTTACTGGCTGAGCCAAGCAGCTCACCTTCTCCTCCATCTCCACTTCCTGTGCTGTTTGGCAGAGCTGTACACACCCTGGCATAATTACCAAAACACATTAATGTTCTTAAGTCTGCCTATAATTAATAACTCCTGACAGAACATGAGTCTTCTGTAGGTTTGGAATCTTGCCTAATTTTCTCTAAGACAAGTAATTAGATGCTGAGGACCGATAAGGCTCTTTTCCTCTGAGCATCTGCCAAACAGCCTGCATCTGTAATGTGGGTAAGATGATTAAAATATGAAAATGGCTGGAGGTTTTCGCATGTGTTACAACACTGAATATATTTATTCTACCTCATCCTCCAAGCCCAACACTTCCCAAAAAAAGAAGAGATGAAAAATGGACCCTAAGTGTCTATACCTAAAGTCATTTAGATGGTTTAGTTAACCTCTGTTTTTTATTTTATTCTTTGTTCGACTCACAGATTTTCTGTGCAGTCAAATTAAATGTGAAGGATGGGTTTCTCACTAGCTGTGAACACTATCAAGTTGATGATTACACTTTTCTCTGGAACTTGGTGTATATACCAATGTAATCATGTTTACTAAAGTCCTTTATAAAAATATATTGGGACACTCCTACCATCATTATCTGACTATTATGAAATTCTAAGTCAGAGCTCTATACTGCCTGGGTGGAAGCACTTTCCAGAGGTTCAAAGGAAATACTTTTCTTTTATCTACTTTCATTTCCTTAAAGCAGAATTTTTCAGCCTTGGCACTATTTGACATTTTGAACAAGGCAACTCTTCATTGGAGGGAGGCTCTATTTTGTGCGTTGTAGGATACTTAGGAGCATCACTAGCCTCCATCCACTAGATGCCAATAGCAACCAATGTCCCCCCGCCCCCAATTTCTGACAATCAAAAATGTCTCTAGACATTGCCAAAGGTCCCCTAGAAATTACAGTTGCCCCAAAGGTCTGAGAACCTCGGGCCTATAGAACAGTATCATTCATATCTCAGTTGTGATAGTATAATAAGGTAGACCTTTATTTACTGGTGAAATGTAGCTGAGATTCCAAGCTAGTACTGTTTATTCATCTCTTAAACAAAGTTACTATTAAATAATTCAGAAGGCACAAATAGAGAACAGTTGTTTGACCACATATTCTGATTTAACCAAGCTGGTACCTCTTGTCACTGGATTTGGTAGAAGCTTATACTTTAGAAATGGCTGAGTCCTACAGTTTGTGAGCTATTAGCACTTTAAAGATAAAGGAGGCCTATGAGTAATTTCACACATAGAGTTATTCATCCCAGGGCATCAGCCCTGCTTCTAAGAGTGCTATACTCTCTCAGATCCCCAGTATAGCTAGGAATAACCAAGGTTTATTTATACAACTGTCAGTGGGCAAAAACTTTTTTAAAAACCTGGTGGCTTGCCAACAGAAGGAGGCTCATATTTAATTTCCTCAAAGTAACTATAATTATTTAGGGAGAAAGCTTTTAATTGGAAAAAAAAAGGGGGGGGTGGGATATTGTGAATTTGGGATGAGAGAAAAGTAGCATGATTTGTTACTGGTGGTCAACGAGTGTTCTGGCCAAGATAAAAAGAGAGGCCGTTGGGTTAGTTTAGAAGGGTAACAGATGGTATAGCAGAAAAAGTACCCCAGGAGTCTTCTTTCTTTTTTTGAGTAAAATCATTGCTAAGGTCAAATCTTAAGGTAGGAAATCAGAAAAGCATCTGGTTATCTTAAGGCGTATGTAAGACATGAAAAACTTGAGACATATTTGACATGAAAACATGAAGGTTAAATAAGCAATGAAATGTTCCTCTTAACAGCATAGAACTTAAATCTTAAAGTGTGGATGTATGGATGTTATGGGAGGGTAAAACAAGAATTTCTTGCCACCATGTGCATATTTAGAAATCCCCAGATATTCCCCATACTAGTGCCTCATGAACTTGTAAAGCTTATGGCAAAAGCCTTTGCCCATAAATTATTAGAAGATGACATCTTCAATGATTGGATACATGAAAATAGGTCTATTTAGAAAAGCACGATGTATAAAGTAAATTATTTCATAATTTACAGGAAATCCATAAAAATATTAACTTATATAGCTGTAAGTAAGGTTTAAGATTTAATTTCTTAAAGGACTAGCAAAAACTATTTCAACAAAGGAATTGTGAGTGTGTTTGTTTTCTTCTTCTAGAATCAGATCTTTTTAGTTCCACTGGGAGTTTGTAATAAGCATTCAAAAAATTAGCTGCAGTCACTCTTAAATTCTTACCTCTTACCCTCTTACCCTCCCCTCCGGGTCCCTTTTGGCAAAGGTTGCAAGTCCTTCTCTTCTAAGTTCCTATAAAGCATGCTGAGTATCTCCGTCATTACTGTAAACATTGTGGCACTAGTCTTATAAGACGAGCAGTTCTTTTTTCATTCATTTATAGTGGTTATTTTTAAATAAAGAAATCATTTCATTACTCAAGTGATCACTCTAAGCCCAGCATGTATATTTTCCAAGAATAGTTAAAGCTAATTTTTAAAATCTGAGTACATAGATAGATGCGATATTATTTGTATCCACTCAGAAGATGATTGCATTTTGGTTAACATCTTAAAATAGCAATTCTATATAGTAGTTTACCAACTGGAGATAAATGTTGAAAAAAAATTTAATAGTCTTTCAGAGGGAGTTATTCATATTAGATAACTATAAATTAGATAACTCATTTTGAAGGAAGGTAACTTTTTATTCATTTCTTTCTTGCAAATTGAAGTTCACTTTTATTAAACTAGACTAAACATGTTTGTTTAGTTTAAACATGAATCTATTCATATTTTGTTTTACTTACTAAAGGTGAACACAGTAAATCTTTGAAAAGTTGTAACAGTACAAGGTTGATTTTAGAAAATATGCTTGTTACTAGAAAAAGAATTGAAAGGTATGTACACTACTCCAACTGGACATGAAAGAACAGCCAGAAATACCCATGGAGCTATTTTTAGTGAGAGAGAGACAAGTTTCCTGCTCTCTTTGAGGATTCAGTAATCAGCTCCTTGGAGAATAACTTATTTGATGAGTCTTGAAAATATAAAATCAGAGATAGGGGTGAATCATGTTGAAAATGAAGAACTAAGACCCAGCAAAGTGTATCTTCAGGCACTGCACCTTAAGATACCCTCAAAGTTTATTTAAATTATAGAAACATTGTGCCGGTTTTAAATCAAAAGCCTTAATATTCTGCTTCTTGCATTTTATCATCAGGAAATCATCATGAATGTGCATAAAGATTCAGCAAAACAAATGTTCATAGCTGTTAATGTCAATGATAGTAATACCTAGAAGGGGACCACCTAAAAGTTCAAAAATAGGGGAGAAAGTTATATTACTGAGACCATTATTGTACCGATTTATTGGAATGCTGTGTAGCCATTAGAATGACATTGCAAAAAAATATGTAATGTATGCAAAAGTACTCACTACATATTGAGCACAAAAAGAAAAGTTATCATATAATACATCCACCGTGATTTATGTGTTTCTGGGCTGTTACATGCCTAGCAGGGCACATACTAAAATGGTAACTGGTTATCTCTGGCTGTCACCATTATAGATTAAGGACCACATTATTTTCATTTTTTGACTTGTATTTTAAATATTAGTTTAGCATTGTTTCACTTGTGTAATTCCTGCATTAAAACAAATTTATTAAATAACTTCTCTGGGCCAGATAGCGTTCTCGTCAGGCATTATGTTAAATAATGCATGCATCCTGAAGATACCTTATTTAAAAGTTATATTTTAAAATCAATGGAAAAAATGTTGTCAAAACTTAAGTTTATTTTAAGGGAAAATTAAGCTCATCAGGGTGACCAGTAGTATTCCGAAGTGTCAGCTTTCAAGCCTGTGCTTAGATGAGTAAGAAGCACCCGAACTTGCAAGTGCTTTTTCCCTTCTTCCTCCTGACAATGCTTTTGGGCTTCTGGCCAGAGAAAGTGAACACAGGCGTGGAGATAAACACAACGCCACAGGTGGGATTATCTCAGAGTTTTGGAGGAAGATTTTAAGCCTCTGTTGCTAATGGTTGGGTCGTGTTAAAAATAAAATGCCTTCCAAGTAATTTAGAATACATAAACCTGACCTCATTATTATAAAGCATACCAGTACAACTTCTTTACTGAAATTGGGGAAGGAAGGTAAAAATGAAGACAGAATATCACTATGTAGAAAGGATAAAAAGAAGAGCGCCTGTCTGTTCTGCAGGGTTAAGAGAAGATGGCTGTGAAAGCAGCACAGGGTAAGCTTGTATAGCTCCACTGACAAAACTGCTGTGCCCTCCTGTTCCTTAAGTGCAGAAGCAGAAAGGAAAAAGAAAGTCCAAGTTAAGATGTAAGCTGTGCAACTATTTGTGAAATTATCAGAACCTTTGATGATTCTTTTGGCATTTTAATGAAGTCCACTGTTAATATTTAATATGAATAATTTTGAGTTAGTCTTTCCAATCCAGCATTGTCCCTGAGCACAAACTTGGAATCTCTTTTCAAAGCTATTTCAGCAAATAAATGCTGAAATTAAGCTATATTTAAAATTTTTTGCTTAGACATAAAACTTCCTTCTTATATTTTCTTCATGGTATAGCTAGGAATTTGTATAAATTATTTACAGATTGATGGCTTACTTTAATATTTTAAAACCAGGTGAAATTTCAATCAGTGCTCGCACCTTCTGTTCTAACAACTAATTAACAGCTAGAAAGAAAAGGCAAACAACAGATGGGAAAGGAGGCATAGGCACTTCGAAATGGGTGAAGTAAGAGCCTCTGAATACCAGTAGTGAAATGGCTCCATTTGCATCCTGGTGGCCCAAATTAACAAAATGTTAAATGATGGCTACTGTTTGCTGAAGATGCTTCATCTTTGCCATCAGCTGAACGTGACCAACTTTTAGAATTGCTGAGTTTGTGAAACTAAAAAGGAGGTACAGCGGTGGGGGAGAGAGGGGTCTCCCTCTTGGGGTGATTTGAGACTTAAGTCCTATAGGCATCTGGCTGGGGTGAGGTTCCCTTCAGTTCTACTGAGGATTCTAAATAGGGAGAGAGGCCAGAAAGAGAGAAGAGATGGTGTACCATGACTTCCCCCTGAAGTGTGCTGAATGAACTTAGCATCTAAGACAAACGTGCTGCCTAAGAATGGCGGTGAGCAGAGGAGCAATGTTGATATCTGGCAACTGCTGTTGCTGCTTGGGAGAAAATTGAACAAGTGCAGGCCGTAAGGCCTTCAATCCATGTGGAAGGTTCTTGGCCATTAGCACGATTCTCTGATCGAGTGGACACTCGACGAGGGGAGGGGAGCTCATGATCTCTCAGTCTCAGAGCCTGAGAAGAGTTCATTGGAAATCCAGTGGGATTGATTTTCTTATCTTGGGATAGCATAGCTCTGTCTGCCCTACATCTGTACACATTCCTTTGAAAGGAGAGGAAGGCACCATCTGAAGTTCTCTCAGCATTTCCATGAAAAGAGTCAATTGTGGAACAGTGGTAAGAGGAAGAGATTATTACAGGCATTTCCAAGGCTGTTAAGACTTTTGAGGGCTTATGTTGATTGGAGCTATATGGTGATACCAATGTATACATCTCAAAAAATTTATACACTTGATCTTAGTCAAAAGGCCAAGAAATGATATCTCAAAAAATTTGAACAAGACTCATACAAAGAGGAGGAAAATGTGTTAAAGATTGTTTTTAACTTGCTAAGTAATGATGGAACTCATGATACACAAAAACCTTATTCAAGGAGCATTTGAGGAAGAGCATTTATAGGCACTTTATTAAAGTAATAGTAGAATAAGATTGCTAGGTTACATGCCAAACTGGTTAATGTCCTACAGGGCAGTAAGCTGTAAGCTCTGGACTTACCTTTTCTACCACAGAAATAATACATATCTCTGCTGAAAGCAAATCTACAAGTTAACATGTAACTTCATAGAGACTGAGTCCTTAATTAACTTTATACTAAAAATTGATCCTTGGGTGGAAAACAGTGCCTCAGTATGATTTAAAAGGATATAGAATATCCTGGTTGCTTTATTGACAAGTTTTGAATAATTTTTCTTAACAACAGGGAATCAGTACATATCAAGTATCTCTTACTCGTTTTCCTATGTTTACATTACCCATGTTATATAATGGTTGATTAACACAGACTTTTACCTTTGTCTTCCTCTCCCCTGCCCCTTCAGACAGACAGACAGACACACACACACACACACACACACACACACACACACATACTGCAGAGATCTAAAGAGAAAAAAAGTAGAAGAGAATCAGGTGACTGTTTGCTGATAGAATACACCAATACCAGGATGCCAAAAACTGTGTACACATTTTAACAGATGTTACCTATGTATTACTTTTAGAAGTTGAATTGTATTACAGTAGCAATGTGTAGTATGACATTAGTAGCACTAATCAAATGAATGCTAGCACCACTATGTGACAGGCAAGACAGTCAAAGAAAATGGCAGAAGCACGGTTGTCGTTAGAGGCGTGCAAGACCATTTGCCAGGACAATGGATAGGATGAAAAGGTGTGATTGAGTTTCCCCCACATTTGCCTGACTTAACACTCCTTGACTTCTACCTATGGGGGACCTTAAGAAATGTGGTGTACCCTAGACAACCAGATGCACTGGCGGTACTTCAGGAAGAAATTGAAATGGCATGCACAGTGATACCAGTGGACACTTCGGTCAGTGTTGCTCAAGCAGTAGTTCACTGTAATCAGAAGTGTCTGGACGCTGATGGTAACCACTCTGAGCACCCCTTGTAATTGCAGAAGTCAAACGCAACTTGTATTCATCTTTTGTTATTGGTATATATTGAGTATTAAAATTTTAATACAGTGTTTTCCTTTCTTAAAACGTGTATACGTTTTTTTGGCACCCTCTGTATATTGCATTCACTGCTGAAATACAAGAGAGAACTTGAATTACTGTGAAGAATTCAGGAGGTAAATAGCTATGGTCTAAGCTAATTCCTTTACTATGAATATCGAGGGAATAGCCTAAGTTTTTTGTTACCCTGAAATTTCCTTGCAATAGTTGTTGCCAGATCCAAGAGGACCTGCAGCACTCATAATCATATCCTAGTAGCTATATTAAGGGTGCCCCAAGGCATACTTAGTTGGTATGAGCAACAAAGGCATATGCTTTGTATCTGAAGGTGGTGCTTCTGGAATTTGCTGGTGGCCGCAGCCTGTTCGTGTTCACTCAGAGATTTTCAGAGACCCTTCTCAGCTACTCTGTTTTCTATCCTGTCTCCAAAATAGAAACATTCCTTCCCTTTCTGGCTCACTGCCCACACAGAAGAAAGAAACCAAATTTAGTGTCCCCTCTATAATCAGTTTTGGCTTCTTTCAGCCTTGGTCAGTCCTTATGTTTTCAGTAACCATGGTGCCTTAAACTCAAAGATAGTGACTTATTTCTTCTGAGTTAATCTTTAATACTCTTCCTCATCTGGAACGCCAAGATGAAATGGCAAAATGAAATGAATCATACTGTTCTTTTATTTGAAAAACATTATCTAACTACTAACTGGACTGACTTAGTTATTTACAACCAGAAAATACCTTTGGAATTCTTTTACTAGTATTTCACCTTCCTCATAGCATTGGTCCATCAATCATATCAAAATTTTATTTGATATTAGTATTCTTTACTTCCTTATGACAGAAAAGCAAATGGTCATCTCATGATGAGTTCATTATATGACTCATAACAGTAAACTGACATTGTGGTTTAGAAAGACACTTAACCTAGATGAGTTTTTAGTTATAAGACCATGTTCAGTGAAATGTCAGGTCTGTTTTGTTTATATTGCTGGTTGGTTGGTTGGTTGGTTGGTTGGTTGGTTTTTTAAAATGTAGCAATGACTATGTTATTTAATTAGTTTCTATGAAGTGAGAAACCCATCCAAAAATAAGATCCTAGTAATGTTTTTGATAGTTCTGTAATGTCAAAACAGGTAAACAAATGTGTTATCTACCACCTGGTCATTAATTCCACTAGTGCTTGCTCTCTCCACTTATTTATCAGATTTAAGTTAAATTCAACAAACATGTAATGAATGCCTTCTGCATGCTGTAGGTAGTCTTACCCCTAAGGAATTTGCAATTTAATGCACTCAACCAACAGTAATACTGGTCAGAATGGTATTATTGCTTTAATTAAAATATACTCATGGTTCTGAAAACATTGACCCCTTAAATTTTGACTAGCTACAATACAGAATATAGCTAAAGTGACCCGGAAATCATTTGGCTCAACCATCTCACTTTTTTTTTTTTTTTTTTTTTCTTTTTGGTATGTGGGTAGCTTCCTGACTGGGAATCGAACCCAGGCCACAGCGCTGACAGTGCCAACGCCGAAGCCTTAAGCCACTACACCATTAAGTAGAAACTTATCTTATTCTTTACTAGAGTAATCTATATTTGTTGTAGGAGGATTAGAATATGTTCAAAGTAGAAACCAGAAATCATTCACCCCAAATCCCACCACCCCAAAGCAATCAGTATCAGCCTTTTGGTATATTTTCTTCATGTCTCCTCACATAGTAGTTGTTTTGGTTTTTTTCCAACACATATGAGATAATATTAAGTATGCAATTTTGTACATAAATATTATGAAAATTAACTCTTGGTAAGCATTCTACCATTTATATTGTTTACAAGGGCTGTCTGGGAAAAAAATCCAGCCATAAATGCCTCTATTTTTCATATTTCATGGCTGGATACTTTCCAGACAGCCCTTGTACACTATAGTTCACTATTAAATGGCTTTGGGCTTAAAACTTTCTTAAGATAGTCTCTGAAGTAGGTTTATGGGTCAGAGTACATGAACATTTTTAAGGCTCTTGCAAGATAGTTTTCAACACCCTGCATTTTACATATTGCATTTGCTTTATCTTCACAGCAGGTTTTATTAGCCTTCCTCACATACCACAGGCTCTTCTGCCTTTTAATTGGCAAGGAAATTACCAGGAACTGAATACACACTGGAGGGAGGAGATAAGCAGGGTAATCAAATCAGCTCCCAAGAAGAAATGGAAACTTAATCTAGCTAAGCTTCTAGTAGCATCCTCCTTAATTCTCGTTATCTCCTTTTAAAGTTGCATAGACCTTGATTTACAAAAGGGTAGAAAATTAATGGCCCCTTACTTATGGAATTGTGGGGGAGGCCAGAATTTAGATTAGATTCATACATATCTAGAAACCACTAGTTTCTGGTAATTGTTGTTCATAACAATTTCAAGCAAAACAGCTTTTTCTCATAGCTGTCAAGAAGTGTGAGCAGAATCATGAGCAACAGATAGTCTCTGCTGTTACTGATGTGCCATCATGGAGAAGCTCTTTTATTTTGGGCTAGGCTGGGGTCCACTGAGGTCCAGTGAAGCCCAGAAGATCATATCAACTCTAAGACTGAAAGCCCTGTGGGATCCCCTGAGCTCTCTCCTGGGCCCCTGGCAGCCTCTGAATAGAGCATGATGGTACTGGCTGGGTGGTCTGAAACTTCTGCAGATCCAGCCCCCACCCTTTCTAGGCTGAGCCAGAGCCAGGTCACAGCACAGCTGACTCAGGAGTGGCTCTGAGGTTGCCCACATAGCATTTCATTCTCCAGCAGGGACAAGTGGAATGTGAAATAGACTTTCTAACAGAGGTGCCAACTTTCCACAGGCCTTGGCCTGCTTCCAAGCCTTCACAGACTTGAAGACTCATAAATGTTCTCTTAGTCCTCACTGCTAAAAAAATAAATAAATGCATTTTTTAACCTTTTCTCAGAGAACCTCCTTTACAGGGTCTCCATGGATATTTTCTGATTAGTTTTCTAGCTACTCCTATCCCTCCTGATGTGTGGAAACTATAATAATTGTGTAGTCAAAGTCTAACCAGAACCAGTAAGAGAGAGGATTACCTCCCAGACCCACTGGCTACACGGTTCTGTTTTTACAGTCTGAGCCACACCTGCTTCTTAAATAGCACATTTAAAACTATTACACCAACTTGAGGTCTCTCAGGATCCCTAAAATTTTTCCTGCCATGTTTTTAAATGGCCAGTCATAATCTATACTATTTATAAACTTGGATTTTCAATTCAAGTGTAATGTTTACATGTTTCCTCACAATTTGGGATAAGATTGCTGTTCTGTGAACCCAGTGGCCAGTTGGCTTACCATTGAGTTTATATTTATCCTTGACTTTGTTATCACAGATTAACTTTGTAGAGAAAGAGCCTTAAACTTGGCCTTCATTACCTTTGCAGCTTTTAAGTCCAATACCTTGAAATGTTCTTTGTGTGAGCCCACTAATCCTGTGGAAATGCCCTCCAGAGTCAGAAAAATGTCCTATAAATTGTTATAATCTCAAACAATCATTTTCTTGGTGTCTCCGACCAAATTATACAGCATCCCAAACCCCAAACCCCCAAAACCAGGTTGAACCAGAGGGTTCATGTTTTACAAATAAGATAGTTTGAAACATCTGCTTGCTCTCATCCTAATTTGTTTCTCTCAAGTCCTATTTCAGTTGCTTATCTTTACATGTCAGTGGGGTTTGGATGTGGCTTTAATCCCATACCGTCCAGTTATTTTCACCCAAGAGAGCCTTTGCAAATACAAGGTGGTAGGAGGAAGTTGTGGTGGAAGAAATGAAGTCAAGCCGTGCTACACTCTACATATAAGCTTCATAAATGATTGACAGTTGAATTAAGAAGCAATTCTAGGATTTGAGAGATGATAAGGAATAAGATTAAGTAGTCAAATATCTATTGACAATTATTTGGGGGTTCCCTGGTGTAGTGGCTAGGCTTTGGCGCACTCAATGCCCTGGCCCAGGTTCAATTCCTAGCAAGGGAACTACAACCCCCACAAAATTATTTTCAATGTAAATGGATTAAGGGTCCCAATAAAAAGATATAGGAGGGCTGAATGAATAAGAAAACAAAACCTTTACATATGCTACCTACAAAAGACTTGCTTCAGGTTGAAAGACAAAGACGAACAGTAAAGGGATGAAAAGAGATATTTCATGAAAATGAGGGGAAAAAAAGCTGGGGTAGCAATACTTATACGAGAGAAAATAGACTTTAAAACAAAGGCTCTAACAAAAGACAAAGGACTGAGTAATCCTAGTTCTGGGTATTTATCCAAAGAATCCCAAAACACTACTTTGAGGGAATATGTGCATCCATATGTTCATTGAAGCGTTGTTTGCAATGGCCAAGATGTGGAGGCAGCCTGGGTGTCCATCGATGGAGGAATGAGGTGGTACATGTATACAACGGAATACTGCTTGTCCATGGAAGAGAGTGGGTTCTTGCCATCTGTAGAAGCATGGATGGACCTGGAAGGTATTGTGCTGAGTGGAGCATGTCAGACAGAGACAGACAGATGCAATGTGATTTTACTTATATGTGACATCTAAAGAGCAAAATATACAAACAAAACAAACTCATAGATACAGAAAACAGTTTGATGGTTGCCAGGTGGGAGAGGGGTTGGAGGTTTGGATAAAAAAGGAGGGGGGGATTAAGAAGTATAAATTGGTTGTTACAAAGTAGTTATGGGGTCATAGGGTATAGCATAAGGAATAGTCAGTGAGATTTTGTAACTATCAAACAGGTACTAGATTCTGGATGATAGGGGAATTGGGGGGAAGGGTAAAAAAGGTGAAGGGATTAAGAAATACAAATTCATAGTTACAGAATAGTCATGGGGATGTAAAGTAAAGCATAGGGAATGTACTCAATGATATGATAATAACTATGAATAGTACCAGATGGGTACTAGACTAGTCAGGGGGATCACTTTTTAAGTTATATAAATGTCTAACCTCTATGCCGTACACCTGAAATTAATATAGAATATCATGGAATGTCAATTGTAATTGAAAATTTTTAAAAGGGTGGGAAAGTTGAAGGGAAATAAGAGGTCCACATTTCCAGGTATAAAATAAGTAAGTCATGGGGATGTAATGTACAGCATAGGGAATATAGTCAATAATATTGCGATAGCATGGTACAATGTAAGATGGCTGCTGGGTTTATGATGATCACTTCTTTAGGTATATAAATGTTGAATAACTATGGTGTACACTGAAACTAATATAGGATTATATGTTAGCTTTATTTTTAATAAAAATCTTTTTTTAAAAAGGTTAAGTAGTCCAGATAAAGGCTTTATTAAAGCAGTCATTTTTAGCATATTGTTTGAGTGAAAGACCAAGTCAATCCTTGGAATGAGTATAAATTTTTTTATTGTGTCAATAGAAGCCTATGGTGACATACTGGATGTGTACATTAAATTTATGCATATAATTCAACACGAAAACCAGCATGTGAATGCATGGATTGTATAAATATTGATGATAATCCTGAGGATATATTAATTGGAAGTAGTCTTAAAAGAAAGTGATAGCTAGTTTGCTTTATATTATGTATATAAAATTATATTCTTTGATTGGTAACTGCAAGTTTTATATGAACAACTCGTTGCTTTTTACAATGGGGCTTCTTTGGCATGGATTCTTAGCTATCACTGTTTCAAAGAGCCACTCCATCTCTGATTTTGACAAGATAGGTTGAGGTTGCTCTCTGTATAGCAGTGTTTTTCTTTCCCAGTAATGTTACAGACCACAGGCTGAATTAGGAGATTGTACGGTGAGTCGTCACGGCATGAGCTCGCTGACTCTCTGTGGTCCCCATATTCCTCCCTCAGATGCTTCTGCAGAGTAGAGTATCTAAGCAGTGCTGCATATCTGCTTCATCCCTTTGGCTTGATATGTTTAGAACCAAATTTTAAATTGAAAAGAAAAGTTAAGTCTAAATGTAAGTATCAGTTTTGAGTGACTTGCACATTGCTTTTCTGCCCCCTCTTTCCATTGTCTACTTAACTAACAAAGAATTGTTGAAGGAAGAGGAGCAGTCAGAGGAGCTTGGTTCCAATTAGCATTCCCTGTGACTGCTGTGTAACTGAGTGCTCGGCACTCCTTAGGAAATGAAGAAGAAAATCTCAAAGATTAAAAGAAATAGTTTAAATTGGAGGTATAGAAAGACCCACATAATTAAAAAACAAAACCAGAAATATCTCCTTGTTTTCTTCTCCTATTCCTGCTGTGTTTTTTGTTGTTTTTTTTTTAAATAACAGGGACAAGTTTCAGCTTATTAGTTGATGGGAAGGCACTGTTGTGTGGGGTAAATAACGTGGATTTTGACTTAGACCTGGGTTCATTTCCCTGATCTGACCTTTACAGGGTGTGTGGACTTGAGCAAATCACTTAATGGATTACTTGAGGATGGATTGAGGTGATCCATGTAAGGCCTTTAGTACAATTGGTTCATAGTAAATCCTTAATAACTTTGGGCTGTTATCAGTGAGTTTTCATCGTCATCACCATCGTCATCATTTATCACCAACACTAGCTTCCTATCATGGTGATCTTTGCCGCCCCCTGCCACCACCACCACCATCGTCATTAACATCATCTCACTCTCCTGGTTTTCCTCCTACCTCTCTGTTTCCTCCTCATAGCTCCTTTGCAGACACCCTTCATCTTCCAGACCCCTAAATTCTGGGGTTCCTGAGGCTTAGGCACAATGCCCTTTTCCTTTCACTCATCACACATTCTCCTGGGTAGTCTCAGCCACAGTGGGGGCTTCATGTGTCAGCCACTGCTAATGATTCCCAAATCCATTTCTATAACCCAGATCTATCTTCTAAGCTTCAAACATTATACCCATCGATCCACTGGACATTTCCTCTTGAATGTCCCAGCAGCACTTCAGATCAAAACTCAACACATCTTACCAAAAAACCAAGCACTCCAATGAACAAATGGGCAGAGGACCTAAATAAACATTTCTCCAAGAGGCCATACAGATAGTCAATAGACATATGAAAAGATGCTCAACCGATCATCAGAGAAAGCAGATAAAAACCACAATGAGGTAGAACCTCACACTTGTCAGAATGGCCTTCATCAATAAATCAGTAAACCACAAGGTTGGCAAGCATGTTGAGAAAAGGGAAACCTTGTGCATTGTTATTAGGATGGCAAATTAGAGCAGCCACTATGAAAAACAGTATGGAGGTTCCACAAAAAATTAAAAATGGAACTACTTCTGGGTATTTATCCAAAAAATCCAAAACTCTAATTCAATAATATATATGTACCCCTATGTTCACTGCAGCACTATTTACAATAGCCAAGATATGGAAACAGCAGAAATGCCCATCAGTAGATGACTGGATAAAGAAATTATAGTACATTTTACAATGGAGTATTACTGTACCATAAAAAGAATGAAATCTTACCATTGTGACAACATAGATGGGCCTAGAAGATATCATGCTAAGTGAAATAAGTCAGAGTGAGAAAGACAAATACCACATGATCTCACTTACATGTGGAATGAAAGAACAAAATAAGTGAACAAACAAAACAGAAACAGACTCATAGATATGGAGAATGAACTGATGGATACTAGGTGGGAGAGGGGTAGGGGGGATGGGTGAGAAAGATGAAGAGATTAAGAAGTACAAATTGGAGTTACAAAAGAGTCACAGGGATGTAAAGTACAGCATAGGGAATATAGTCAGTAATATTTTAAAACCTAT
Source organism: Lyroderma lyra (assembly GCA_004026885.1). NCBI lineage: Eukaryota > Metazoa > Chordata > Mammalia > Chiroptera > Megadermatidae > Lyroderma > Lyroderma lyra. The sequence goes on along the minus strand of PVJL010001124.1, from coordinate 72,696 downwards.
GTATCATGTTCGATGGGTACTAGACTTATCGGGGATCACTTTAAAAATTATATAAGCATCTAACCACTATGCTATACACCTGAAACTAATATGAAATAATATTGAATGTCAACTATAATTTTTAAAAAATCATCATAGGTATATATATGTAGGACAACCTACAGAATATAGTCAATAATATTGTAATAACTTTGTACAGTGTCCGATGGATAATAGATTTATTGGGATTATCACGTTGTGAGTTATATAAATGTCTAATCACTGTGTTGTTTGGTACACCTGAAACTAATTAAAAAAAAAAAAACTCAAACATTTTCCTTTTCCATGATCTTGTTGTTTCTTATCTTAAAGAAGGCATCACCACTCAGCCTGTTACCAAAGCTGGAAAACTTGGTGTCGTCCTTGACTCTACCTTTGCCCTTTCCTCCAGTGTTTAATCAGTGAGTGGTGTCTATTACACCTTCTGGACTATCAGTGTCGTGTGGGTAGGGACTCATTTAGAACTGAAAATCTCAGAGCCGAGCATCGTGCTCAATAAATAATTATTGAATGAATGAATAAAGAAGTAAATGAAATTCTTGAATACACCCACTTCCTTTAATTCCCACTTCCTCTTCTGCAGTTCATGCCACCATCTGTTTTTACTAACTTAAGAATCCACACTTTAGAAATCCCATAGTTGAAATATCCTAACTCATCTCCCTGCTTCTAGAATTACAGTGCTATTCGTTTTCCACACTGCAGCCAGAGGGATTTTTATGAACCCCAAGAATTTGATCATGATCGCGGCCTCTTCCCTGCTTAAAGCACTTCATTGGTTCTGAATGATTATCCTGATTTGATGTCCTGATTCACAGCTGCTGTCCCAGCACAATTACCACTCTCAGAAATGTCCTGGATTGGACAATAATAATATGACCACCCTATTCCTAATCTATCTTCTGCTTACATTTCCAGCCTCTTTGCTCCTCATTCTTTCCTCATCTCGACACGCGACTCTGGTCTTATTGAACTGAAAATGTTTCAAAATTGTTGTGCTCACTGCTCTCACATGCACTTCCTTCTACCTGGAAAGTCCCTTCTCTCTTTGCCTGGCTGACGCCTACCACCTAGGTCTCAGGCTAGACCTTCCTTTACAGAGGAGTCTTCTCTGATCCCCCAAGGCTCTGTCATGTACCTGTTTGCGTTCTCGTATCTTCTTGCGTCCAAGCTCTTGCCTCATTGTTTTCATTGCCTGTTAACCTCTATGGGTTTCTCACTAGCCTCCAAGCTCTCTTGTCAGCAACCATATTTGTTTTCTGCACAGTTGAATCCTGTTGCCTACCCCAGGGTCCTGCACAGAGACACTCAGCAACTACTTAGTGAATGATTGAGTAAAACATCATTAACTATTTGATGATCAAAGTACGTGTGCGGGAAATCGTATTCCATAACAAATCTTCTGGGAGCATGCCTAATTTGTGGCTATAAACAGTATATTGTCTTCTTGCCTCTGTTCATCATGTTTGTGATAATGGTGGAAATGCTTCTGTGTTCCTTTGATTAAAAGTTCATTCTAGGACCGGATTTGGAGTTGGTACACACTGTCAATTGCAGGAAGTCTTGCAGGTGATAATGTTGCAAAACAAAGCAATGAGCAGCTGTTTTCTAGCCTTTTCAAGCAGTTAAGGCTAGTTTTATTTCAACTGTGGAAGGCAGATTGGTTTTAAAGTTATTTGCTTTGAAGTTTAAATTTACTTTCATTATTCCAGCATATCCTAGGTTGTTTGTTTCAAATTCTATTCTCACACTGATAAAAATAAACAAAATATTTCATACTTCTGATATAATTACTTGTATTGTTTGTAAACTTGATGATGTGTGCCATTGGATGGGAAATTTTAGACTGCTATTTGATGTAACAAAGAATCCAGAGATTTTATTCCATGTTCATTGACTAGAAAGGAGTTCTAGACGTATCTAGGGGTCTGTGGACATTATTCTATTAAGTTAAAAGGAAGGTTAGTAACTTTGTTCCAAACAGAAATAACTTCAGTGTTTTCTGATTATAAAAACTATGCACTCGGGGAGTTCCCTGATGGTGTAGTGGCTTAAGGCTTCGGCGCTGGCGCTGTCAGCGCTGCGGCCTGGGTTCGATTCCCAGTCAGGGAGCTACCCACATACCAAAAAGCAAAAAAAAAAAAACCAAAAAACCAAAAAAACAAAAAACAAAAAAACTATGCACTCACTGCAAAAAAAGAAAAAATGAGAAAGATAAAGAAGAAAATAAAAATAGTCTACAATCCCATTTTCAGGTTCTTGTGTTAAACATTTTAGGGCTTGTATTCCTAGGCTTCTTTTTTTTTCTGCACATATCATGTCAATACAGATTTTTTTTTAAATTGAAAATTGTATCATTCCACATATATGGCTTTAAAATGTGTTTTTCCACTTCACAACTTTGAGATTTTCATGGAGAAAAAATGGGTAAAGTGGATTTTAGGAAGTTTTGCTTTCTAGTGTATTGAGTGGTGTAATTTCCCGCTCACCACCTCCTCTGAGAAACCATCCATAATAATCTGTATTACTCTTTGATTCAGTCAGGATTCATTTGATGGAAACAGAAACCATGCTAGCTATTTTAAGCAGAAAAAGATTTGATTTTTTAAAATAGTGTTTACAGGATTATTGGGAGGCCTCCAAGAGGAGTCTCTAGGTTTACCTTTCAGAAATAAGTCCAAGCTGTTCAACTGCCAGGGTGCCTGCCTCCACCTCATAATCAGGGAGACAGATGTCCTCAGGTCACTTCTGTCTTTAAAATTGGCAGAACCTAAATCACATCAGGAATCCTAAGTCACAGGGGTCTGGAATATAGTAGTTTTTGGCTGTCCAGCCTCTGCAGTATAGGACAGCCCAAGCCCACCAGTCAGGAGGCCGGAGGGGACATTGAGCACCATCGTATTCACCACGCATCAAGGATTTGGGTGTTGGATTTTTGGTCTTTTAGGATATATCACTATGCAAAGAAGAACTTAAAAGCAACATTAAGGAGGTACAATTTATCATAAGGGGTGATATATACCACTACAATCTATTTAACCTGTCCCAATCACTATTTGCTTTTTTCTGTTTTTTTCATGTAAACAATGTTTTGATAAACTGCTCCTAGCAGAGTCAGTAATAATATCCATGTTGCTAAACCCGTGGTCAGTCCTCAGGTCTCGTTTTACTTGACCCATCAGGACTTGGACGTGACTACTCATTCTCTTATTGAAATTCCTTGGTTTCCATCACCTCGTGCTCTCCTGGTGCTTTTTCCTAGCTCACCTACTCATTCTCAGTCTCTTTATTGGTTCCTCCTCATCTCTTCAGCTCTTATTTTTGGATGCCCCAGGATTCAGACTCTCTTCCCTATTTACTTTACTCCCTTGCCCATCTCATCCAATCTTATGGCTTCACATACCCTGAACTCCCCACCATGTATCCAGCAGCTGCCTGGTTAACATGTACATGTGGATGCTTTAAAAACATCTCAAACTTAACATCTCCAAAACTGAATTTCTCCTCTTCCCACTACCTATGTTGCACTCACTGTCTTCTCCATCTTATTTCATGGAATCTCCATCCTTCCATTTGCTTAGAACGAAAATCCCTACTTGGTGTTTGCACAAAACTCCCTTGACTTCTTTGTTTCTTTTACATTCACATTCAGTCCATCAGCAAATCCTGTTTATTCTATCCCCCAAAATATCTGCAATCCAACTGCTTTTCTTCATCCCCACAAGTCCCCACAGGTCTAAGCCACTGTTATTTCTCTCTTGGACTGTTGCCCCAGCTCATCACTGGTCTCTGTGCCCCCCTCCCCCCCCACCGAAAAGACAGAACACATCACCCCTCTACTCAAAACACTCCAGTGAAATTTCATCTCACTCAGGATAGAAGTCAAAATCCTTACTTACAACAAGCCAGAAGGCTCTACATGGCACACACACACACACACACACATACACCCCACTGCCACCATCGCTCTGATTTTCTTGCCTGTCATTCTGGTTCTTGCTGACTTTGCTCCCACGTCCTTGGTGTTCTTAAGCACACCTGTCCCTTAGGGACTTGGCGGTTGCCAGCCCCTCTGCTTGAAATGCTCTTCCCCACATCTTCCGCACAAGGTTCTCTCACCCCCCTCAAGACTTTGCTCTGCCATTACCTGCTCAGTCAGACCTTCTCTGGTCACCCTATTTAAAGTTGCAAACTGACCTCCCCTCCAGCCTACCAAACTCTCCTGTTTTATTTTTCTCTATAGCACTTACTACTTTCTATTTAACTGCAAAACTTCTTTCCTTTATTGTCTGCCCACCCCCTATGAGAAAATGGATTTTTTAATCATTTATTTATTATTGAATCCTCAGTGCATGGAACAATGTCTGGGCTCACTGGTAATCACTCATCAAATGTTTGTTGAATGAATAGAATTTTTTTATACAAGCTTCATTGTGCGCTGTGTAATTGTTTATTGAGAATTAAGTCCTAGGGTCAAATGTATGCACAAATTGCCCAGAAAGGTTTGTTTTTCCACCAGGTCTTACTGAGAGTGTTTTTCCTTGATACCCTTGATGCCAACATCATGCCCTGGTCACACCATCCTTTCTGATCCTTGAACTCACCATGTTCGTCCACCTGATGCATTTGCATTGATTACTACCCCCACCAGAACACCAGCCTGCCATACCTTTACTTGGTCTGATTCTTCTTATTATTCACAAGAACAGGAACTCTATATGTCTTTTCCCCACTATTTCCAGTAAATGTGTGTCTGATAATGGAATAAACACTGGGTATTTTAATATTTTTATTTCCCATCTGGTGGGTAAAAAGTGAATTTAACATGAATTATTCTTTTTTGGATTTGTGAGGCTGAGCATCTTTTCAAGTTTGAAAGCCCTTTTTTGAATAGCAAATGCTAAGATGATCTAGAAATTGAACTACTCAGCGTGTTTGTTTTGGAGATGCTTTATCAGATTTCTTATATTGCTGATAAGTTGCATAATATCCTAAGTTTCTAAAGCCTCCTTTCTCATTCATGCCAGCATTAGTATCCATAAAGTAGGATTCCTTTTGCAAATTGCATTTATGTACCATTGTTTCCTTTTTGTCTTCATAGCTTTTGGAAAGAACCAACAATAGTTTTGAAGAATCTGATTCCGGTGCTACCAAGAGTCCACTCCACTTAGCTGTAAGTAAGATACTGTGGGCAGCTTCTCCTGTTACAGAAAGGACCTAAGCGTTCCTAAAATAAAGCATAGTGGTGCAGTAATGCTAACAATGGAAGCAGTGCATGGGTAAAGCACAGGCTGGGGAGAGAATGACTGCTTCAAGTTCCAGTCCCAGCTGCACCTGCTAGTGACCCTGGACACATTACTTACCCTGTCTGAGCCTCAGTTTCCCCATCTGAGGGGCATAAAGCCCTTACCAGAGTGCAGTTAATAAATAATTATATAAATTTTAACAGCCTTTAAAATTATTATCTAGTAGTAAGCTGAAGAAATTCAAAGAAAACATTTCAGTTTAAGAGATCTGATGATAGACAACAGTACAGAAGCATTTAGCGGACAGACAGTCAAGCACTGCATTTTCGACTACCACAGTTAAAAACCTGTGAGTTGTTTAAGCACAAACTTGTAAGAGCAAGATGAGCACATGCATACTTGCAACTCTGCTCTTTCTGCCTGGACTTGAAATCAGGGTCTCACAGGAGGTCTCAGGCTGTGATTCTAGTACTGGGAGAGATCTGGGAAGGAGGGGAAGAAGAATTCTTTTGTCACCACTAAAACTTCCTCTCCACGTCTCAGTAATTGAAGGGAAATGCATCTGCTCAGTGACAATCCCTAAACTCTCCATGTGAGGGACCAAGCTGGGAAATCATCCACCATTCTGCTTCAGGTAATGGCCCTGCTAACAGTTGGCCATCGGCAGCTATTCCCTAGGAACCCCTCTGGCTGGCAGCCACATCCAGCAGCAGCCACTCACTTGCCCAAGGTGCTGCTGAATTGAAAGCCCTTAGGCCACAGCCACAAAGGTCGTGTTTGGATGCACCCAGAGGCTGGACACTCGGAAGAGTGGGCAGGGGCTGGGTATGTTTAACTGTTAGGACATTTCACTTGATACTATGCATACATAAGCACTTCTTCAGTGTCATTCTGATGAAAATTTGAGATGGACATTTTGGAGAGCATAGAGGAGTGTTTTATTAATGGGCATACATAAGCATTCAGGCAAAGTGAGAGGAGATAAGGCCATCCCCCAGGGTTGGGATGAACTGGTCCCACTGCAGGGAGCCCTCCCTCCACAGCCAGTTTCCACATCTACTCACCAGCAGGTCTGTTAACAACCCACTTCCCACCTTCTGTCACACCCACAAGAACATCCACTACATACACACACACACACACACACACACACACATACACATTTTGAGTCCAATGAAATCAGGTTAAAATGTGCATAAGTCTTGTTCTTGGAAATGGAATTGGAATGGAAAAGATAGGTGGATAGTAGGATTAAGTATATGTAAAAAAATTCACACCAGTTGGCTTTTAGTATAGGTTGCTCAAAAGATTACTCCCTGAAATCTCTGCCCAACCGTCTGCTGTGCCTGGGGAAGTTACCCCAAAGCTGAGGATTCACAAATAACATTATCTACCCTTAGAAAGATCTATGTCAAAGGTCATTGCAGATAGAATTCTCATGCCCTTTGAAAGTCGGGTTGATTGCACCACCCAGCCTGCTACTAATCTGAGAAGAGAGTTCCTTAGCTTCCCAAAATTCTATCATCTCTCATTGGAAAAAAAATTATTGCTTAGTGCTTACTCTGTGCCAGGTACTCTGCTGAGCTCTATGGGTTTCTGGTCACATAAAGACAGGGTGGTGTGATATCATTGGAAGGCATTGAGCTATGGTAGTTCTGCAGCTGGCTGTGGCCTAGGAAGTACATACAGAGAGGAGGTCCCAGCCACCAGTCCTCACATTAGCAACTCACCTGGATATGGTTTTCCCACCTATAAATGAGAAGGGATGAGTTAGTTAAAGATCCCCAAACCCTTTCCAATTTGTCAGTTTATTTAATTCTTTATTGTGTGATCTTGGCTAAGTACCTAACCTCTTGCGTCTCAGTATTTCCACCCACAATATAGGAGAACAGAAGTATCTTTATCATAGGGCCATTGGGGAGATACATGAGTTAATGCATGTAAAGCAGTTAGAATTGTATTGGCCACATTTGTGCAATCAGCTAGCTTCATCCTCGCTATTATTACCATTAATATCATTCTTCCAGTTGACATAGACTGACTGTGTGTACACTAAGCACTGTTCCAGGAGCTGGAGATGTTGCAATAAACAAAACCCAGCCTCTGTCCTCATAGAGTTTCCAGTCTAGGAGAGACAGTAGGCAAGTAAATAAATAGCCTGACAGATGGTGATAAGTGCTGCAAGTGCTACAAATGAGGATGATGAGATAGACAGCACTGAGGCGGCAGGTGGGGGTGCCTAGTTTACATAGCATAGAACCTCACAGTTGAACAGAGACCTTAAGAGCTACCTATGCTGATATCTGACAGAAGAGTGTTATAGGTAGAAGTGCAAAGTCCCTGGGGTAATAGCATGCTTAGCATGTTACCCCAAAAAACAAGAAAACCACTGTGGCTGGAGCAGAATGGTGAGGGGAGGGTGCTAGGGGGTGAGGTCTGACCTGTCATGGAGGCAAGGGCTTCAGCAGGTCACCACAGGGCCTTGTGGTGAAGAAAACTTCAACTTTTCTGAGCAAAATAGGAAACCATTTGGAGAATTTTGAGGAGACAGATGTTATGCTATGACTTTTATTTTAAAACCGTGTTGAGTTTTAATTGTAAGAGAGTAAAAGCAGAAGCAAGATCACCAGGTAAGCAATGGCAATGATGACTTGGACCAGGGTGATAGCAGTGGGTTAATTCTAAAACTATTTTATTCTTGCCCTCTAAATGCTAACACTTTTGAAAAAATAATATTGGATTCAAGAACTCTACAAGTATGCCCATTAGCCTCTCCAGAGGCCTCTGTAGCAATTAACTTGATAAAACCCAAGGCACATTATTTCTTAGGTGGAAGCATTCTAGCAATGAAATAAAACCAGATGCCCTCAAACCTTGACTGCCATAAGATACCTGACCTGCCTTGAGTTATCATTTTCTAGCTGAGTGATTCAAGCCTCCAGGGTTATCAGCCTATTGAATTTCATAAGCATTTCAATCACTTGAAAAACTTAAATCAAGAAACTAGGCTATGCAAATGAAAGGCTCCAGCTGTCAAGATTTCCAGATGGATCCGTTGTTTCATCGATGCTCTTGAGATCCCAAATTCTTTCTCCTTGTTACCCTCAGTTCCAATCTAAAAAGTTCAAAGAAAGTAATCACATTTTAAAAATATTTATCTAATATTTGTTATCTAAGGTATTTTTTAAAACAAATTTTAAATGTTTATACCTCCAGCAAAAGCTTAAATTGGGTTGTCCATGAAAAGCCAAAATATTACATGCTTTTTGAACCAGTGTATTTGTTCTTTTGTGTGATTACTTCCTCTTTTAATTATTTCAGAAATTATTTGTGCAATTACCTACTGAACACCTGGTTTAGATTGGGAATAGAAAGAAAAATAGGACAAAATTTCTCATAATTTTCATCATACATGCTTGTCATGAGTAAGGTCTCCTTTCCTGACAGTTTAAATCAGACATGTCCAAACTGTGGCCCAGGACAGCTTTGAATGCGGTTCTTAAAACATTATGAGATTTTTTTTTTGTGCAACCTTTTGTTTTGTTTTGTTTTTAACTCATCAGCTATCACTAGTGTGGCCCAAAACAATTCTTCTTCCAATGTACCTCAGGGAAGCCAAAAGTTTGGACACTGATGATTTAAATCTCTTTTAGAGAGTTTAAAGCTTTCCTGTGTACTGTTTTATATACTTTAAGACCTATATAACTGCCTAAAGACAGAATCATGGATTCAACCATAAAATAGAATTCCAAATATTATGGTAGTTTTTTTTTTTAAGGGTTAAGCTGTAAAGTGTGAGGGTAAATGTAAGTTCTTGTATAATCAGTTACTTTTATTATTCCCCTTACGTTGCCCTTGAAGTTCAGTATACATAGTTGTATGTCTTCAATTCTGAGTAGTAATACATATGCACACTAAAATTCAAGAACTAAAGGAAGAAACAAGGGGATTTTATAGGTAAATCTGTACTTCATACCATTCTGTCTTTAAGAGGATTTTTCAAGTACCTGGTATAGAAGGAGGTACGGATTGGCATTCTGAAGCATTTCTATGATCGCAGTTTACTCCATTTTACTTTGACATTAAGCCTCTTTAATTTTAACAGATGCTGATGGGTTCATTTTTTGTTGTGAGGACTAAAGGAGAAAGTGCAGGGCCTTTTAGAGGAGATAAGTTCTTAAGTCAGCACCTAATGGAAGTGCCCTGTGATGTGACTCTGCTCTTCTGGATAATGCTGATGATTTTATACCAGCTTCCTTCCTATGTTTCTTTTTGCCCATGTGTGTCTTCTCTTTATTAAATCTAAATATATTAGCCATCATGCTGGTGGATATGCATGCAATTTATAAGCTGTTGATTCTATTTTCCGAGGCTAAGTCATATTGATAGAAATTAAATGTTTACTATCCTTGTCAAAACAGTTATTGTCACTGAAGGAACCAATGTTTGCAAATACCATCTAGAAACTACTATTATCTAAGTGGAGTCATTTGCCTTTGATTTAAAGTCAGGATTACTATACAAACTGCATCAGTTACTACCATTACAATTTAAAATGAGAGGAAGTGTCATGCAAAGTTCATTTTCAAGTAAGCCACAGACACAAGCTCAGGGTAAAGTGAGATAGACTGACGACACGCTGATGAAGATGCCCCTGTGACCTCAGCCCTTTACAGAGGACAGGTGCTCTTGAGATGGCTTTAAATCACCCATTCCCTGAGTTGATAATGGCTGAAACTGGGTGATGATATATACAAATTCATTGCACCATGCCACTTCCTTGTATAAGTTTGAAATTTCTTATAATAAAAAGTTAAAGAAATATACCTTTCGGCCCTGTAGTACGCTTTCCTTAGGAGCTGATAAGAAGGCCACAACTCCGGCTCTGGGGTCTGAGTGTTGTGCCATCGAATCCCAGCCCCACCACCTAAGGCTGTATGACTGTGGGAGAGCTAGGCCATGTTTCTGCCCTTCTTAGTCCTCGTGGGCAAAATGGGGATAACAATAGTATCCGAACTGTGGGTTGCTGTGACAATTAAATAATGTACTAAATGTCTGGTACTGCCTGACACAGAACAAGTACCCAGTGAAAGTTAGCTATTGCTTCAGAATTTGGATTAGACCAAAGGCTTATGTAGCAAGGACAGATCAGAAAGGCAGACGTACAGGAACTTATTTTCCTGCCTCAAGCAAGGCAGTGTGCATAGTACAAGATCAAAAGTCTAGAATTTGCCCAGAGTAAACACTGTTGCTTCAACTGTTCAAGTCTCTTTACCTCCATGTTAAGCCTTCTAAAGAAGAGGTTTAAGTTTCTGACTTAATATTTGTTATTGGGGAGTTCCCTGGTGGTGCAGTGGCTTAGGGCTTCGGCACTGGCGCTGTCAGCGCTGCGGCCTGGGTTCAATTCCTGGCCAGGGAGCTACCCACATACAAAAAACAAACAAACAAACAAACAAAAATATTTGTTATTAAACGCTCTGTGCCGTTACACATAGGGATGAAAGTATTTTGTTTGTGAGTCGATTAAGTGGAATTACTGGGAAAAATGATAAAATATTGCCTAAAAGCACAGATTTTAGTTGTCACAGATTCTTGGGTTTTAATCCTGACTTTCTCATTTATTAGCTAAGAATCTTGGACAAATCAATTAACATTGCTTGTTTTGATTTTATAGATTTTATAGATTTATATATTTCATCTATAAAAAGGGTACTTGCAAAGATTAAATGAGATGCTGGAGGTAGAGTGCTTGGCACAGTGCCCTCAATAAATAGGTATTATTTTAAAAACATATTCCCATCACCAATACTAATAAATGATACAAAGTCATTATATTCATTCATTTATTCAGCAAATAATTGTTGAATGTCCACCATGTGCCAGGCATGATTCTAGGATATAGCAGTGAACAACACACAGAAAGTACCTTCAGTCATAGATCATAAATCAATAGATACGTAACAGATTGCAAGTGGTAACAAGTCCTCTCAACCAATGTGCAGTATTACAATTTTAATTGTTTTTTCCTTTCTGAAAGTGTGTGTACATTTTTTGGCACCCTCTGTATTGGATATTACCATTTTAATATGATTTCTTCCTTTCTTAAAGAGTGTGTGTGTGTGTGTGTGTGTATTTTGGCATCCTCTCTATATTTTTACCAACAGAGTATAAGATTGCTTTTCTTAGTGTGTCGTAACTAATACTGGGCATGACCAACCTAACCATTGCCAATCTTGTAGTTAAAAAATAGGACTTCAATATTTTACACATTTTGATATGTTTATTGACCTTTTATATTTCTTTTTATGTGAGCTATCTTTTCATGCCCTTTGTGCATTTTTCTAGTTTTTAGAATGGTTTATAAACAGCTCTTTGTGTATTAAGGAAATTAGTCTATTATCTGTGCTAAGCCTTTTTTTGAAATAAATTGTGCCTTGAATAATCACTACAGTAGAAAAATAAAAAGTTCAGGAGACAAAAGAGGGGACTTTGTCTGCTAAAGACACCAGGGACAGCTTTTTCCTCTCTTTACTTTCCTCCTCCCTCCTATTCCCTCCTTCCCAATATCCTTATAATCTTTTCTCTTTTTTTTATTTCAATGCCCTTAGCTTTGTGTGTGAGTGTGTGTGTGTGTGTGTGAGAGAGAGAGAGAGAGAGAGAGTGTGTGTGTGTGTGTGTATGTGAGAGAGAGAGTGTGTGTGTGCGTGTGTGTGTGTGTGTGTGTTTAACCTTATAGATTTAATAAAAATAATCTTTCAGACTTACAATTTTGTTTTTTAGTAGTATGAAGCCTCTTAACCTTAACATAGCATAGGACCTCATAAAAAGCCTGAACTTGGTACTGATACATAGAATACATTTCCATAATTATTTCTATGTTTTCATTATAATCAGTGGAAGAAATAAAGGGGAGAGGAGGAAGCATCAGCTACGTACAAGATATTAAGCAAAGCTTGTGCAATTTTTATCTCTTTTCATCTTCCCCGGAAGGCACATTTTATTGCTCTCATTTTATAGATGAGGAAACAAACTCTAAGTGAAATTAAGAAAGTCACCCCGGGTCACATGGTTTGAAATTAAAATGTTGCCTGTAACAAGGTCTGTATGCATCTGTTGAATGATGAAGTCCACATGTTTTTAGTAAATTTTTCTTCCAGGTTTAACAGAAGAGTCTCCTGAAAAAAATATTCTGATTACATCAATATGTATAGGATTGAAGTGACAGATATAAAAATATATTCATTCAGCTACTAGTCTGCATTAGATTAATAGATTCATAGATATAAATATTAGGATACATTAATACATTTAGTGCCTCTGGGGCAAATTATTTGACCAAAGAGACAACATGAAGGAATTCATATATAGCTGTGAGTTTTATGCATTATGATTTTTTGATCTCACTCTTTGGTTTCCTGTGTTTCCATAATTATCCCAAGCATCTTTCTGACGTGCTCTTGGGAGACTTTGCCTCTCATATGGTTGTGGGATCTGAGGTGAGTAAGCATTTCAGTCCTTGGTTTCTTCTTTGCAGGCCTACAATGGGCACCATCAAGCCTTGGAAGTCCTTCTGCAGTCGCTAGTGGACCTGGACATCAGGGACGAGAAAGGCCGCACCGCTCTGGATCTGGCTGCCTTTAAGGGACACACAGAATGTGTGGAAGCACTTATTAATCAGGGCGCATCCATCTTTGTGAAAGACAATGTAACCAAAAGAACCCCACTTCATGCCTCAGGTAGGTCTTGTTAAGAGTCTGATTACCCTAGTCTTGTGAGCCACTTATAAGTTTGAGTAAAAGGATAGCAGCATCCTCTTTCATCCCCATTTTCAAAATATTCGTTTTCTTTCTACATCTGATATACCTACACTTTTCTAAAATGCTTGGCTTACTATCCACTTGGAGATGATTGATGGATAGTAAGAGCGAGCCACTGACCAGACAGGCTCTGGTCTTCCTCTTTAAAGACTTAACTTTTTTAGAACAGTTTTGGGTTCACAGCAAAATTGAGGGAAAGGTACAGAGATTTCCCATGTACTGCCTACCTCCCACACATTCATCTCCTCCATTAGCAACACCCCTCACCAGAGCGGTACATGTATCACCACTGATGAACCTATGTAATTATCCAAAGTCCATTAGGGTTTACATTAGGGTTCACTGTTGGTATTGTACACTCTGTGAATTTGGACAAATTTATAATAACATTTGTCCATCATTATAGTGTCATACAGAGTGCAATACTACAAATAGCTCTAAAAATCCTCTTTGCTCCATCTTGTCTCCTTCTTATCTCAAAAGAGAATTCAGAAACTTTGGCAGTAGCTATCACAAAACTTTCTGAAAAAAATGCAAAGTGTAATGTGATCTTCATATAAGTTACGTAGAATGAAATCACACCGCATTTTAAAGCATAAAGTTTCATGGTTTTTAGGGCTATTTCATAAAAAAGGGGGGGGGGGGAGAGTGTTATGAGACAGCAATCTAATCAGTACATCATTCTGCCAGCCTAAATGATGCTTCTTAGCTTTCACTCTGATTCTTGATGCATCAAGTATAAAACTAGGAGCTTTTAAAAAGTGCATGTATACAAAAAAGTAAGTCATTTGCTTTTTCTTGGATTTTTCTCTGACATACATAAAATAAAACTGTATCAAGACACTGCCAGACATATAAACAGATATATAGGTAATGTGAAAGAGTCTTTAACTCAGCTAAGGCATAAATCTCTTTGGAGTCAGGAATTCATTGATATCAGCCTTTGATCAGGATAGTAAATATTGTCCTATAATGAGAAATAACTGTCTTACACCATTAGATAATGGGTATGGTAAGGAAGCAAAGGAATCAAGATAGTTTTTTCAGAAGATTAATGGTTCTTGTTACCTGGGAAGTTTTTCTCAGAATGTTAGGGCTTGTGGAGGTATTTCTGTACACGTCCCTGAATTTCCAAACCACTGAAGAAAAACAATATGGACATTGAAAAAAACATGGCTATTGCCTAATTACCTGGAAATGATTGTTCCTGAAAAAAACGTTAGCCATGAGGTCAGCAGTGGTTGCTATGGTTAAATTATCAATTCTTATTTCCTATCAGTTTTAGTCTTTTTGGTATTTTTATAAAGTTTGATATGACATTCTTGGTATTCTTATAAAGTTCAATTTTAGATCTCCTTTTTAAAGATTAGTCACCCTTTATTAAGGCAAGCATCCTGTTTTAGATACCGTGTACTTCCTGACAATTACAAAAGGCCTATTTTCATTGTGGAAAATCGCCCTTGTAAACAGGTAAACAATGAAGAATAATCGGTCACTCATTTGCCCGTGTGATACAGGCTGTGGTCCGATGGAGCCCCCTAGTGGTCAAGAAGACTCACTCATTTTGGATTTCCCTCTTGTCATTCATTAAAAAACACGGGCTGTCATTTGACTCTTCTCCACAAAATGTCCGCTGTGTGGAAGCTTTAGCCTATGCTTTGAGCATATGCATATTTAGAATCTTTTCCAAATCACTTGAAAGGCCATTTTGTTTGTTTGTTTCAAACCCTGAGAATACTGTGAGAAGCAGGAGTCAGGATGGATATTAGAGGTTTTGGCACAGATAGTTGCAATGACAATTGTGGTCCTTTAACAGCATGAAAAATGACTGTCACTCATAGCCAGGGGAGGCTGAGAGAGTCTGAGACAAAGCTGGACTTGGCAGGACACAGCTAAGGAGATGTCAGCATCTTTTTTGCAAGAAGACATTTGGGGAAAATGCAGTGTGTGGGAAGCCAATGAGAATTCTAGTTTGGCTACATTTTTACAATAAGAGGGACTTATATTTACCTGAGGGCCTTAGCTCAGTTCAAAAGGCAGCAATGCACCCCACCACCACCACCACCACCACCAAAAAAAGCACCACTGTAGAGAGTGGTGTGCTGTCCAAAACACTGGGTAAGTGATATGACCTTAGATTATTTTTTCCCGTGTTTCTCTTTAGCCAAAAATCAAACATCTTTGGAACTATTATGAGAGTATATAAAGAATATCAAATTGATATAAAAAGAGGCATCAATCAAAATACGCTGTACCTCCCATCACCTATAGTATTTAGCTGTCAGTGCTCTGCTAATAATTTTCCTTTAAGCATACATTAAACTTGCATATTTAACCAGTGGTAGCAGATTTAGTGTAATATTAAAACAAAACAAAACAAAACAGTATATTACCTGTACTCCAGTTTCCATAATTTCCTCCTGAGATACATAAATGGGATGTTGGTGAGAATGAGCTAAAGAATGGTTTACAAAATATGGGCATTATTCCTGTAGTTAATGTGAGCTATGTCTAATATGTAAATGAATGTGAGCTAATTCTAGTATGTATTGTCCCTGAAAAATGTGTCATTGTTAAATTGGCATTCTCTCATGACTGGCATACAATAAAAAGAACTGTAAAATGCAGCTCATAGAAGAGCCTTCATCAGCTTGACATAATTCCCATCTCTCTCCATATCCATACGAGGTAAAGGCAGTGTAATTTGTGGTGTTGTCATTGTTCAGAGAGGAGAGAAGTTCACATCTGGAATTCTAAACATACTTGTTCTCGTCCTACTCCCTGAGCGGGAAGCCATGAACGTCTGTATTGTAAGGCCATGGGTTCTACTCAGCAAGCTGGAACGAAGTGCCTTACCCCTGGGTCCCCGGGGGTGGCCAGCCCAGCCCCTGAGGCCCTGTCACTCCTAAAGGAAGCATCTTGCCTGGTTCGCACAAGGGGGCATCCTAGTAATGCACCCAGGTGGTCAAGGCCAACACAGGTCTCTGACCGCATCTCCAGCCCGTTGCCAGCCCAGGTGCGCTGGGCGAGTCGGGGTGAAGGCCGGGCAGCGCCTGGGAAGCAATGAGGGGAGCCCTGGAGTCAGCTTGGCAGAAGAGGGAAGGGGAGGGGACGAGGGGCACAGAGGGGTCCCTGGAGCACCCCCACCCCACCCCCCACCAGCGTGCTTGAGACACTGGCAGGCAGAGAAGCAAAGGGCTGTGCAGCCGCAGGCAATCCGTCGGGGAGTCCAGTCAGTCCATCGAAGAATGAACAGTGAGCTGATGGCTCGGCGCACCTTTCCAGCTTGAGGGTTTGTTTTAAGTCGTTAATCAATCGGGACTGTTGCTCGAATGTCTACCTCAGAATGCAAAATGACTGAGGGCAGAGGAGGCTCGACCTGTTCTCTCTCTTCTTCCCCTTCTCTTCTCTCCCATCTCCTCTCCCCTCCCTTCCCATTCCTGCGCCCCCCTGCCCCTCCTGTCCCTTATCCTGTCCCTTCTTCCTTCTTTTTACAAAGGGCTGGAGACAGGCTGGACGCGGGATTATATAGCATCAGACAACTCTCTTAGGGCAACAGGATAACTGGAAACTGTGGGGAGATTACCAGTCCCATTAAAGAGGTTTTTTTAAAAGCACGTCATGTTTAAGGTGAAAGAACCCTCGATGTAGGAACCAGAAGAAAGTTAAGTGAGGACCAAAGTGCCCCGACAGGAAGAAGGGAGAAGATGGATCAGTGAAATGAACATTGAAGCCCACTGTGCCCGGGGGCCCTAAGTTGCTGTCAGCAGCAACTGGAAACCACTGATCTGAAGGAGGGATATCTATAGTGTTGTTATGATAAAAGAATGTTCATTATTTTCTTTTTCAGTAATTAATGGTCACACACTGTGTTTGCGGCTGTTACTAGAAATTGCCGACAACCCAGAAGTGGTTGACGTGAAGGATGCCAAAGGACAGTAAGTGTTCTCACGCTTGGCCTGGGGTTGACATTTCCGTCACAACAGGTAATCCGTTAATTTGCTAAGCAGCTCAGAGGGCTGACTGCTGAATTTCCCGTCGTGGGCATGTACTTGGGTGAAATTCATGGATGAGCGCCCTGGAGTAATGGGGAGGCTTTTCACTAGAGGATACATAGCCAAGCAAAGTATATGTGTGTGTCTGGGTGTGTGTGTGGGTGTGGGTGCACGTAGGAGAAAGAGCCAGCTTTTTGTGTTTGTGGCCATGTACCCTGGTCTTTTAAAAAATTCCCTCCTTTGTTTCTTCTTTCTGTCCATTTTTACCCTCTGTAAAGCGGCTACATTCCCATTTTTAAATTAATGACCTCAAGAAGTTATCTGCATCATAAAAATCCTTCATATTTTTATCCTTCCTTGGGTTTGTTTTTCCAGCATTTTCCATCTGTTAGCTCATTCCTACACGCAGCCTTCTCTTACCAATAGTAAATGCAGAGCAGAAATGCACTAGTGATTCAACCCAGATATCTGAGTTAGTGTTGAAATCAGAAGTAGCACCTCACCTCCCGAATTCTAGTACTCGGTTCTTTCCTCTAAACTTGTCAGACTTTTCTTCAAAGAAATGAAGCTTTGTTCAAATGAAATATTGAGCAGAAGTCAACATAGAAAACTATGAAAGTAGACCTGCTCTGATAAAAGCAAGAGAGTCTCCTACACAGACACACTCCCAGCTCAATGGATAGTTAGTAAATGCTACAGAGTTTTGAAAATGATGGGATTAGAATAAGCAGTTTGAGAAGGAAGCTTTCCCTGCCCCACCCATATTAATCATTTCTCTGAAACCACACATTGTGGCCCTTAAATCCCAGAGGCAGATAGCTTGTTCCAAGTAGCATATAGCAAACTGGGGACTCTCAGAAAATATTAAACAACTGTCTGAAGAGAGATTCAGAGAAAGAGAGATAGACAGACAGACAGTGTGTGACAGAGAGACAAAGAGGTGGTTCTCCCACTGGAAGTGATGAGTATTTTTTAAATTTTTCTTTCAAAATTTCTCTCTCTCCCTAGAACGCCACTGATGCTTGCGGTAGCATATGGACACATTGATGCTGTTTCATTGTTACTTGAAAAGGAAGCCAATGTAGATGCCGTTGACGTAATGGGATGCACAGCTTTGCATAGAGGGGTATGTACACCTTCCTCTGCTTTGGTCAAGCAGTTTTGTGGTGAGCATGTTTCCTGTTTTCTTCCTCATATGAATTTTTAGTAAAAAGGTTGTTTTCTAAGATAACCTCAGTCAGTCAAAAGAAATTACAGAATCTTTTGCAAAGGGAAAATAATGGCAGGTATTCTTAGGTCCTGCTCTTGAGATTTCATGTTAGATTGTGGTAATAGATACATGAGTACCTACTGTTGGTAGAATTGGTTTTGCTTTCTCATTACAAAATACTTGCACATCATAGAAAATTTGCAAACTATTTTTTTAAAAGTCCAGAGAAGAAAATCGCAATCACCAGTAATCCTACCTCCAGGAGATCACCATTTTTTTATTTATATAACCAATCTTTTATTTTGTCTGTGTATAGATTTATTTTAAATAAAAAAAAAGGGAATACTAAAGATGCTATTTGGGACCTCCATTTTTTCTTTTAGGATATCAAGAACCTTTTCCATGCCACTAAATATTTTTATGCTCCATCATTTTTAATGGTCCATTGTGTGCAGGTGTCAAAATTTATTCCAATGATTACTTAGTTTTGAGTAGGGCTATTTCTGATTGTTCTATATTATAAATGTAGGCCCATTCCCCACCTGAAATATGTATTCTGTGACAATTCCCCACCTGAAATATGTACTGACTGAAATATATGAAGGCTTAAATCTAGTCATGAATTTCCCTATTTTTCATATTACATGGCTGGATGTTTTCCCGACAGACCTCGTATATCCTGTGCACAATCCTTTGTACATGTCTGCTAACCTGTTTTTTAAAGCATGTTAAAGAAACTAAATCAAACAAAAGCAGAAATCACATAAGTGCTAATTGGGAATGGTGGTGAGCACCATGGTCAATTAAAAGAAGAGGAACTCTAAATGGTCAATGTCATAATCATAGTTCTTATTTCTTGGGTACTTCCTGTGGGCCTTGCAACAGGCTGGGGGCCTTTACATATCTCATTAGTCTTCACAACAACTGTGAGCACATTTACTATTCTCATTTACGGATGACTAAAATGAGGCATGGGGACTTGAACTGCTTTGTCCAAGTTTTACCAGGATTTAACTCACATCTTCCTGATTCTATTGCTGTTTTCCACTCTATCATGATACGTTTCATGGTTATGTTTGAAGAGTCATGTTTCCAAACTGCTGATGGTCACCCAGATTTTTCTGATATGAATCTTGCTGGGTTGTCCTGCCTCTCCTCTAAAGTAGGGCAGAGTTTGCTTTCGTTAAGGCCCAGGCATTCGTGTCCACTTACTCTGAGCCCAGCCTCACTTAGCCGACTGCTTCAGTTCCTGAGTCTTCTGTCCTTCTGAGGTTCATTTTGTGTTTTTAATTGCAATGCATCAGATTATGACAGGACATGAAGAATGTGTGCAAATGCTGCTGGAAGGAGAAGTGTCAATTCTCTGTAAAGATTCCAGAGGAAGGACACCCTTGCATTATGCGGCAGCTCGTGGCCATGCCACGTGGCTGAGCGAGCTGCTCCAGATGGCACCTTCTGAGGAGGATTGTTCTTTCAAAGATAACCAAGGCTACACACCACTGCACTGGGCGTGTTACAATGGTGAGTTGATTGTCATTTGACTGATTCCAATAGGCTTCCTACCCCAGCACCACTGTGATCTCAGTGGAGATGAGAACATAGGGTAATGCTCTAAATCATGGTTTCAAATCTTTCTGCATCTAAGCTACCTCTTTATTTTATCATTATTAGTACTTTTTCCTCCATGGCTACCATGTTACCTTAATGGAGTAAAAATTCACTTTCCCCATTTTTAAAAAAATCAGTATCATATAACTCCTAGTCAGAACTTCTAATGAACTGAAATATCCAGTGTTAATTGGTTTCTGGTCTATAAGAGATAATTGGGGACCCTACAAGGAATTAAAATAGTATAGCTAAAAATAAAAAATATATAATAAATATATTATATAAATATATAATAAAAATAAAAAATATATAATAACCTGTCACAATTGATTACTGTTTAAACTACAGATGAATTATTTGTCTTTTGTCATTTCTTTTTCATATCTCATATCCCCCCTCCTCCATTTATTTTGTCACACTTGTTATTTGGAAGATTTAAAATTTTTATTTCACTTACTTCAGTGAAAAAGAAATGCATGTTAATTGTAATATTTTAAAAATGCTGAAGTGTCTAAAGTAAAGTCTGTTTTCAAACTCATGTTCTAGTGTAAGTTGGTATGTACCTTTTATGATTTTTTTCTGAGAATATAAATAAATACAGATGTATTTGCATCTGTTTTGTTTTAACTAGAATTATGTAACTAGAATTTTATAACTTTATTTTCTGTTATGTTTGCTTAAAATATTGTCTGACAGTGTGGCAAAGGTGTAATGGCCACTGTAACAAGAAGGTATTTTCAGACAGAAGACCAATGCAGGCAACTCCATAGAATATAACAGAATCTCTTTTAGGGTAATATATTTACAGGCATGTAGGGTCAGAGCAGACAGACAACACAACACTTTGTGCAGGTTATTCTGCACCAACAGACCACTGTTACAGTACTTTTTAAATAGTATAACTCAGGTCCTAATGATTGACAAGAAAAAGGAGAAAAATAATACAGTACTCACCAGGAGCCATACCTCCTGGTGGTCTTGTGATGGATGATTGTTTATAATCAATACTATCAGCAGTTTGATATTTATCACGGTTGTCATGCCAACCGTGATAAACTACAAAGATAAACTACAAAGATATTTATGGCTATATTTTATGGAATATGGATAATCATCAACTAGAAGTCTTTGATATGCTGCTAAGGGCAGTGAAATTGGTCAAAGGTCACAGCATGAAAGAAATCCGGGGGACAGAGATGGAGTTAGTTTTGTTCTATATCTGTATCTCTACACATTCTATAGCAGATACCCTTACAAGTCAATATGTATCAGTATTGATTGATCTTCTTAATAGTTGTATATTATTTCATAGAAGATATATAGAGATGTGTGTGTGTATACCAGAATTTATTACTTATTTGACCAGACTCCAATTAATGGATATTCAGATTGTTTTCAAGTGTTTTCCTATTACAAACAATGCTGCAGTGTGTATGTTCATATTATGGTAACTTAAATTCTGTCAGACAAGCTTCCAGAAGTGAAATTTTTGATAAGAGGGCACATATGTTTTTTTAATTTTAATAAATTATACCATGTTACTTTGCAAAAAGGGTATCATAATTTATTGCTCCACCAAACATGTCTAATAAAACTTAAGTTGCCAGCTCAGAATATCATATTTTATTTTTGTCAATTTGAAGGGCAAAAAAAGTTTATCTCATTATATTAGTTTGTATTTCCCTGTCTAGTAGTGTATTTATTTATTTATTTGCATTTCCTCTTCTGGAAATTACCTTTTGCATCTATTGCTCTTTTTTTTTTTCTATTGAGTTGTTTATCCTTTCTCATACATCTGTTGGAGCACCTTGTTTTAGAGATATGAATCCTCTTGTGTGGTAGACGTTTCCTTTCAAGTCTACCATTTGTCTTTGTTCTTTGTTTATGATGTCAGTGTCCATGCACAGATTTTGAACTTGTACGTAGTTGAATCTGTCATATTTTTACTTATGGGATCTAGGTTTCTAGTATTGCCTGAGGTGTCCTACCCCTAAGTTATATGGATATTTTCCCATATATTTCCTACTCTGCTTCTACAATTTCATGTTTCCATTTTCACTCAGAATCTGTGATTATTAGGTCCAGAAAGATTTTTGGGGTGGTCTAATTTTAAGACCTTTCCTTTTGTTTTCATTACAGTCCCCTTTTATCATTGGCTCTGACCTCAGTAAGAGGCATGTTTTCTACTTGGTCAACTTGGTTTTGTTCCCTCTCTGCCACTGAGAAATTACAATTTTGTTTAACCTACTAATGGATAAGGGCTCCCTAACCCCCATCTGAGTCAAGCTGTGAGATCTCTCTGGCACTGGGAAAAAAACAGGAAGGGGAAGATGCTATAAGAGTGTTGATTATAATGGCAGGTGGCAAACCCA
Organism: Lyroderma lyra; assembly: GCA_004026885.1. Lineage (NCBI taxonomy): Eukaryota > Metazoa > Chordata > Mammalia > Chiroptera > Megadermatidae > Lyroderma > Lyroderma lyra. The sequence continues at coordinate 50,409 of PVJL010001124.1, read as the reverse complement.
CCCGACCACATCCTCTCTTCTGGAGTGGAGTGGGGGTGGGGAGGATGGCACATCTCTTCACTCTTAGGCCTCTCGAGGTGCAATCAGGGGAAGAGCAGCAGTCCTTTCCTAAGCAATTCCAGTGCAGTCTTCTTCCGGGTCCCAGTTTCAAGCTCCCATCTTCTCAGAATCCCCTTCACTGAGCACTTAGAAATATTGAAACTTGTTCAATGATCTCCAGTCCTACCCACACAGACCCTTAGATTGAGATTATATAGTCTCCAAGGAACCATGTGTAGATGCTTCCCTAAGCTAAACTTTTGGGCGGGCCGACAAGATGTACCATTTTAAATGGGACAGAAGACAACAGTACTGTCCCATTTCTAACAGTACGTATGGTGAGCCTACTGACACCTTCATTTTAGCCCAGTGAGACTAGGATGACCATACGTACCATTTGAAATGGGACAGTACCGTTGTTTTGTCTCATACAAAACACTACATCTGATCAGCCTACTCTTGGGGGGATTGATACTAACAGAAAGGGTTGAGGTGTCTGAGACTGTTTGAGTGAGGGTTGGATATAGTTGGAAAGCTAAACCGTAAAACTTGCATAAAGTTAGGGGATGTTTATATTCATTACTTCATATGCTTCTTAATCCTTATAAAAGCAGTTTCACTCTTTACAGGTGAAAGGTTTGATTTGTGTTTTAATACTTAAAAATTTTCCAATCAACATCATTCTAAGGTAGATCATAAAAGAACTCTAATTTAGCACTAAATTCAGCCAAGAAGAGGTGCCAGGACGACTATCGGTATTCTAAAGTCAAATAGCTTTGCTTTCTTGCCTTAACAATTATCCATTTCACAAACCACATTCAGTCCTTTACCAAATAAGCTACTGTCATCCTGTGGCATTGGGAGGGCAAGTATCCTAGTTTGGTTTTTTTTTTTTGGGAAATTGAGGCTCACTAATCCTAAACGATTTGCTTTAGATCACATCGCAAGTAAGTTAACAGAGCCGAGGCCTTACTTAGCTTAAATTCAGTTGATTTGGAAACTACTTGTCATTATGTTAAAAATAATTCCACACATTCATTCATATATTAATACTTAAAAAAAATACTTATCAGGCACATGTTATTTGCCAGGAACTCGTCCTGGTACTATTTTAAACACATTGTATTTTACAGTCAAAGCCCTTTTACCTGCATTATCTCAGATACTATTTTCTTTTCTTTTTTTTTTAATTCATTTTTATTGTTAGACTTATTGGGGTGATATCTGTTAGCAAGGATTACATAGGTTTCAGGTATACAATTCTACAGTGCATTGTCAACTTGTTGTGTAATAAGTTCACCACCTAATGTGACTTCTCTTTCCATCACCTTATATTTAGCTTCCCCTCCCTCCTCTTCAGATATATTTTCTATCGATCACATCTTTATCCTTTACTAGGGTGCATAATTATAAGTGAACCTACTCATATGGGTGAAATAGAAATTTCCTACTGTAAATAGGGGCAAACTGAGGTATACTTAATATTAGGTGTCTATTAAGAACTGCGAATAACATAGAATCTGTTCTACTTGCAAATGAGGTCAACTCCTTTCTCTTTCACTTCACCAAACCACATGGCCTTCATTGTTGTGTTTATTCATTATGTCTTGGAACATCTGTGAGCATAGTTAATAACGTTTTGGCATTTTGTGGATTCAGGAAAATTCATAAGCCAGAATTCCATGTTTAATGACAAAAATTGATTGTGTTGCACAAAATTCTTTCTGGAAACTTCCTAAATTCTTTTGATTTCTTGCAGGTAATGAAAACTGTATAGAGGTACTTCTGGAGCAAAAATGTTTTCGCAAATTTATCGGCAATCCCTTTACTCCACTGCACTGTGCAATGTAAGTGGAAATTCTGGAAGTTAGTGGTGTTGCTATATAATTCTTTTACTCCACATAGGGAAATTGTTTTGTATTGAAGGAGAAAGCTTTTAAATTACAGATAACACCACTATATTCCATTTTGCTGCTAAAGGCAAATAGATCTGATTGCAAAGTGTGGTCCCTAATGTTAATGATTTTCCAGGGGCTTTGGAGGGAGTGCCTCAGTTCCCAGGTAGCTGACAGACCACCTTAGGGAACCTACATCAAGAGGTGGACTGAGAGGCACATGACACACATGGGAAGAGCCCTTCATAAGTACTTCACATTTGTCTGCCAAATTCTAAAAATAAGTTGGGGCTAGGAACAATATGCCTATGAATGATTAGAAAGACATTTTATGCCAGGAAGACTTTTCATGTATTGTAATTCTCCATTCTTCATATGTTCTAAGTTCTTTTTATGCTAAGTGTAATTTTTGCTCTAATATCATAGTGTGAACCATTGTTTAGACTCCAAACCACCTGGAACTGATGTTCAGTTGGGCAGCTATGGTCAGCCTGGTGGCCTAAGACTTGGGAGTACTTTGTCTTGGCCTCGTCTCTGGGCTTAACATGAAGCGGGGTCACTTGATTGGAAAGATTTTAGAGGCATAACATAAATCAGTAAAGCAGGGGTAAGAGGTAAAGAGTAGGAGGGATTTTAAAACTGAAGGAACCATGTTTTTTCACTTTGGTATCCCCAAAACACCTAAGATGATGCCTTGCATAAATGGGATGCAGTGAACTCCTTCCTAGATGTAGGGGTTCTGAAGAAATGCTAGGGGTTACAGAGTGTGTGCCATTAGAACTGTTATTAAATAAATCGATTTAGGAGATACAAACAAACTTTATTTAACACTTCGTGAAGCAGGCAGTCTCTACTCTCAAGAGTTCAGAGAACTGCAAGTGGGGCATCAGGCAGGAGGCTTTTATAGGCTAAAGAACGAGGAGGGGAAGGAATGAGAGCATCCGACTGGCTGGGGTTGCATACCTGGCCTTATTTGAGTCACCCGGGCTTATTTGAGTCACCTGTCTAAACTTGGTGATCACGGATTGGTTACCAGTGGTCTGACTTCTGGTCCGATGGCATATTTAAAGAACATGAAACCTACAAGTTAAGTTTTGTTTTGCTGACATGGTTTCCCAGGGTCAGTGGGGCCTGGCCTACCAAGGAAATGCTAATGTGAGATCAATTTGACATTCCCCACCACCACCCTTTTGAGCAACCTCTGGCCAAGCAGGAGGTTTTATCAAAGATGGTGTGGCAAGTTGTTCTGTTACCATTTCCTCTTTGGGTCTCATATATGCAAGGGCTGTACAGAAAGTATCCAGCCATGTAATATGAAAAATGGAGGCATTTATGGCTGGATTGTTTCCAGACAGCCCTTGTGTATTTCACAGGAGATGATGTCAAGTTCATCATTCCAGTTGGAAGGAAACAATTTCTTGTCTGGCTGATGGTTATGTACATATATTGAAAGCCCTTGAGAAAAAAAACATGGACCAGGGAGATAATTATTATTATTATTGGTAAAAGTGTCCCTAAGGTTCCAGGGTGCTCCTGAGCCAGGATCCTCACGAACCAAACCAGCTAGAATCAAATAAGTCAAGAAATGATCCTCAAGAGATGTTTTTTAAAGCCACTTGTTCTGTTTGTTTGTAATGTACCTCTGTCTTCACTTCCTGAGAAGTGTTTATCCAGTGAGTTTGCTCCAGAGAAAGTGAGGCATTAGAAATCAGGGAGAAGTGAAAAGCACAACTACTGGGTCACCCACATGGGATTATATATAGCAAATCTAGCTGTCAGTTGGAGGCTGGATTAACTCCCTTTACAATGGCCTGAGATAAGTGAACAATGGCACTATCTCTCCAGGCCAGGGCAAGGCAAAAGATAGAAGAATCATAATGACCTTCATGGTGTAAAAATTAGAAAAAGAATGCTCAGAGAGGGAAAGAGGAATGGAAAGACATGTTCTTGAGCTGACATTTCGGGAGGAAACAGTCTACCTTACTATCAGCTACTTCCTACCACATTTTGAGGTCTACCACATTTTCACAGGACCGGTGTCAGGCGGAGCCTTCTTCAGTTGTGAAATATGCACCCCAGATTTGATGCCTTGTAATATGGCAGTGGTAACAGTGGTCAAGAGTACTTGGTAGGATCCCTTCTAGGAATCTCATTTTTGCAAAACAACTGTCTTCAAATGACAAAAGACTTAAAAATGTCCACTGTTAAAGATCTACTGAGAGTTCATTGTAATGTAATTGACAAGGAAATGTGGTTATTTCCGTGGCACACATTTTAAGATAATAACTGAAATCGTGACTGATGATATTGTACCAGACCCTAATCAGATTTTTATATAATTTCTAGAAAACATATAAATAACCTATACCCAAACAAATAAAACCTAAGAAAATTAAACATCACTTTTTATTTGACAATGCTTCCTATATAATTTAACATATCAAATAAGCCTGATTACTTTAACATTTCTCTCTCTCTCTCTTTTTTTTTTTTTTTTTTTTTTTGGGTCCCTGGCTGGG
>PVJL010001124.1:0-45856 GCA_004026885.1 Lyroderma lyra | reverse complement strand
CCCAGTTAATTCAAGGTCAAAAAAATTTCATTTAGAATTTGATTTTCGGGAAGTTTGTAAAATATATCCAAAGACTTTAAAACACTTGATCAAACAGGATCATAAGTCACTGTGAAACAGTACTTAGTTATCCACTTAACTGACCATAGCGCTACTTATTAAAAAATTCCTTCAAATATCTTGTAAGTTTTAGCCAGGACAAACAGTAATCATTCCTGGCAGTACTGAATAACCCAAGGACACCAGAGGTATCCTCAAAGGGAATGCAAAAGATACTGCCCTCCCAAGATCCAGAGCCACTCCCAAAGATAACCAAAAAAAAAGAGGAACTAGGACAAGTAAGGAGGCAAGAGCTAATGTACAGTATAGTGACCATAGATAATAATAATACTGTGTTGTATATTTGAAAGTTGCTGAGAGTAAATCTTAAATGTTCTCATTACAAGAAAAAAAATTGTAACTATGTGTGAGGGATGTTAACTAGATTTATGTGGTGATCATTCCACAATACATACAAAAACCAAATCATGTACACCTGAAACTAATATAATGTGTCAATTATATCTCAATAAGAAAAAGTAGCTGTTTTTCTTTTTTTAAAGGGCAGCAATAGCTGTCCCTGGGAGAGAAAAGGATTGATAAACAATAGATTCCCCAAAACTAAATTTATAAGAATTTGGAAAGGGCTTGAAATTTGACCTTCTCTTGATTAGGGACGTCAGGGATCAGGGAGAGCTGACTGTAGTTAAGAATTCTTACCTTTTATCAGCTTCTGCCAGTCTTCCCAGGATCCTATCTGTAGGCTCCAGAGTGAGTCGTGTTTAGAGTATAACCCCGGTATCTCCCAAAATTTGACCAAGTTTTCCATTAGTTTAATTTTAGTTTCCTCATAGTTGTTTAAGGGCACAACTGGTAGCAGTTTACTGGAGAATCCCTCAAAGCCTGGTCAACCCTGGGAGGGCCTATATAGGGTTTCTTCTTTTAAGATAGATATGAGGGTGTTCTATTTGGTTTGAAGGATTTGCACAAAACCTTCAAGGACAATCATTTTTCCAGTGTCCTGGTTAACTGAAAGTGAGACAGTGATTTCTGGCCGCTGTCTTGATGATGGACCCCTAGGAAGGTGCAACAGTAGAAACCCAGGTATTGATTTAGGTTTCTGGACTGGGAGCTGTGAGGCCACCACCTTTGAAAAAAGCTTTTGTTTATGGTCTTACAGTCACTTCAGAGTGGAAAGACAATTCAGAGGGAGGATTAGTAGACTGTGAATACTCAGGTAAAGGAAGATAGAGAGGGAGTAGTAGGAGTCATCAATCTTACAGACTTTTGTTTTAGGTACCTCTTGTGTCTTTAATTTTTCAGTAGCCTTTTGCAGTGAATCTTTCATATATATTTTTGGGGGGGGGGGGGGGGGCGCGCGTTCCCTGGCTGGGAATCGAACCCAGGCCACGGTGTTGAGAGTGCTGAAGCCTAGCCACTACACCACCAGGGAACCCCTGCAGTGAATCTTTCAAGGAAACTATTTTGGAATCTTGAAGCTTTTGGAGGCTTCTGTATACCAATAAAATACATACTCCCTTCTTTTTGTTGATTTGGGAACACTTGCTTTCAAGTACACTTCTTAAATAAACAATCTTACCTAATTGCAACATTCCCCATAATAGCTATTGTAATTCTAGGTTGTCTTGGTAAGATTTTGCCATTTTAATAGATATCTGCAACTCCTGGGACCAAAGTCCTTAGACATAAAATGAATAGGTTTCCTGGAAGGTGGAATGCTCAATTCTATGGATCTTGAGAATAACATTTCTAAACTAATGCTCAAGCTAAGCCTTGAGTCTCTTGGAGCCAAATTAAGACCTGAGAGGAATGTACTGGTAGGTTGGGGATTTTGAGTTTCATAGATGACCTAGTGTCAATTTACCTTTGCCTTGACCAACTTATCCTAGCCCAGGAGTCTTAGATTTGTGCAGCGAGCATTCTTATAGCTTTTAAATGCCCACCAGTTTTTCAGCTTTGGTTTCCAAGATTCGCATAAACAATAGATGTATTGTCCCTTTCACAAGATTTCTTTATAGTGGCAGATACCTTGTGACTTTTAATGGACACACTTATGCCCACTTAGATTTTTGATGTGCTGATGGTCAAAACAGTCCAAATTTTTTTGTGTTAATTTATTTCTCAAAGTCCCTGTTAGTCCATTAGTGGCTGCCACCCACTGTCGAGTCCCAGCACCTTTTCAGGATTCCAGAACTTTTCTGGGAACTTTAATAAACTTCTTTCCTTTAAAATTTGGATAAAATTTGTTTGGATCTGAGAGCTGCACACAAGGGAGTAGAGTTAAAATCTGAGGGTGACTTATCATGGCCTTTGGTAAACTGAAATCGTTCATTGGGTTCTTTGCCTGTGTCTCAGCTTCATAACATATACTCATTGCCAAAACTGTTAAAATGATTAAAGAAGACAATTTAGTTGAAATAACAAACTTTAACACTTTCTGAGTCAGGCTAGTTTTTAAAATCTTGAGGGAGGAGACTGCCTGCTTCATGAAGTATTCAAAAAAGTTTGTGTCTCTTAAATTGTCCTTAAACATTTCAACAGAACATAAATCACAGATGTTTGCATAAGATTTTTTTAAATGCATCAGATTGTTAAATATATATTGCATAGGGAGATGGAGTAGGAGGGGATATATAATTTTTTAAGTAACAAGATTTTTTTAATTTAAAATTCATTTTTTTTTAAGAATAAATGATCATGAAAATTGTGCATCATTGCTACTTGGGGCCATAGATTCCAGTATTGTCAATTGTAGAGATGACAAAGGCAGGTAAGTGATCCTAAGGTTACATTCCTCTTTTCATGGTGAATCTTAGTCTCTGTCTTGTGGTTGCAGCATAACCAGATAACTGTTTTGTTGTTGTTATTGTTGTTGTTGAAAAAGTAATATATAAGCATGATTTTTAAAAATTTATTATGAAGGGTATATAATTAAAAGAAATGTTCCTCTTAGCCCAGAAGCCCCAGCCTCTTCCACTGAGGAAGCAACTTTAAACTGTTCTTTCCAAAATTTTGTATTCTCCCAAATATTTTCTATACATGGCTACAAACACATATTTTATATATATACATATATACATATACACATACACACACACACACACATATATATGTATTATATATACATATATATATGTGTATATATATATATATACACACACACACATATACACACACACACACACACACACACACACTTATATTCCTTCTATGCAAATAGAAGCATTCTATAGCAATGCTCTTCTTTTAGGACGTCTTGGAGAGCTTTTCATACTAGAACATAAAGATTACCATAATCTTTTTAAAGCTTCATATTATTCATTTGAACAGATAAGTTCTATTTTAATCAGCCTGCACTCTATTGAAGAACATTCAGGTTGTTTCACTATTTTGCTGTTTCGAGGAGTGGTGCAGTGAACAGTCTAGTATATTTATCTGTTCATATAAAGTATATGTAGGAGATAAAGTCCTGGAAGTATAATTACTTGTTTAAAAGGTAGTCATTTTTCATTTTGACAAATAATGCCAAATTGTCCTCTCAAAGAAATCAACTATCCATATTCAATGATGTGGGCTTTTAAAAAAAAATTAAATAGCCAATGAGCTACAAATTTAAGGCTTATTTTGAAAGTATCTCTATCAAAGATGAGAGAGAAGTCACTGGAACTCAAGATGGAAAGCGTCAGTAAAGATGCTAATTTCATGATCAGCGCCACCACCTATACCCCCCATGTAGGTGACCTGCTAGTGCCCACCCTAAATGGCCTTTAAAGGGGCCTGATCTGGAGTTCCCTGGTATTGTAGTGGCTTAAGGCTTCGGCGCTGGTGCTGTCAACGCTGTGGCCTGGGTTCGATTCCCAGCCAGGGAACTATCCACAAACCATAAATAAATAAATAAATAAATAAATGAATAAATAAATAAATAAATAAATAAAGGGGCCTGATCGTTATCTCTACAACTGAGAAGTTTTAAATCTCTAAGACAACTATACACATGTTTCTCAGGCATTTACAGAAAGAGAGTGTGTTAAGTTTAAAAGAAGCTAAAATCATACTTGTTTTAAATTGTTAGGACACCGCTTCATGCAGCAGCATTTGCTGATCACGTGGAGTGCTTGCAGCTGCTGCTGAGACACAATGCTCAAGTGAACACAGCAGACGACTCGGGGAGAACAGCTCTGATGATGGCTGCTGAGAACGGCCAGGCAGGCGCTGTCGGTACGTGCCTGACGTGTGGACTGCACATTCATGCTCATCCAAAACCAAAGTAACAAAATTGAGAAATCAGTTACACTTTTGGTGTATACATGTAAAAGAGACCAACATTTTATTTAAGCCACCTGATTCCACTTGCTAATTGTCTCCAGTCCCCTGTTACTTGGTTGTTGGTGGACCTTATCAAAGTGAGCCCACCTTTCTGCAGTGAAATCTCTTGACATTTAGAAACCAAATGTCACCGCGGCGGCATGTACTTGATCCCCACCCAGGGAAACAACCAAAAAAAAAATAAATAAATAATACCTGTAGACCTTGGATTTGGATAGATCAAATATGGCAATAAATTGCTCCTTTTTTCATTGAAAACATTAAATGATTATGTGAGCTGCACTAATTTAAATATGTTGTTGTTTTTATATAGTAACTTCTTCAAAATGCATGTAATTATCATATAGTCTGAGTAACTCTCTTTTGACTTTTTCTGTAGATATTTTGGTGAACATTGCCCAGGCTGACCTGACTGTAAAGGATAAGAACTTGAACACACCCTTACACTTGGCTTGTAGTAAAGTATGTAAACGAATTTGAAAAAGTGTTATTTAGTATTATAATAATTATTATGCCATTTAAACTCTGTCTCTCTCAGAAGTGTGTATCATGACTCTTAAGACGTAGGTTTTCCCAGATGTTGTCAACTCTAAACAGAATCAAAGGGGAAGAAGCAAAAGGCAGACCCACACAGGGGTCGATGAGGATATGCTTTCCATGGCATTTGCCACTTGCATTCTGTATTGATGCTGCCACTGTATCTGTCTCCATGGTTGAGGTAACACAAGTTAGGACCTCAGATGTATGTCTTCTAAAATATAAGCAGTTCCACCTGTTTGCATTTTGTTCCATTTGAAGGCATTGTAATAACATGAAGAAAAGAAATATTGTCTTGTGAGGCAAATAAATGTCATATGCATTTCTGCTGTCTCCTTTTTTTCTGGTGCATAGTTCAATGCAAAAAAAATGCATTTAAGTTGTTTTTTTTTTAATAGCATTGTGTTCGCATGTAGTTCAAGGTTCTTGCTTCCATAAAAGATAAATGATAAATATAAATGTATAATTTTATAAAAGTGGAATCATACTGTTTTACAACCTGCTTTTGTTGCTGAATCATATATTTTGAATATCTTCTTTTAGACATTTTACAGTGTTTTAGAAGATGTGGGATATTCTGCCTTAGAAATACGCCATCCTGAGAGTTCCCTAGTGGTGTAGTGGCTAGGCTTCAGCACTCTCAACGCCGCAACCTGGGTTCGATTCCCAGCCTGGAAACTACCCGCCACCGCTGCCCACCGCCCCCCCACCGCAAAAAAAAAGAAATATGCAGTCCTTTGTTCAATCCATTCCTATTGTTAAACATTGGCTTGTATTCAGATATAAGTTACTATATATAATAGCAATTATGGAGAAATCTTTTTTAGAAATCCTTACTCATTCCTTTAAAATAAATTCCTAAATGTGAATTATTGAGTCTGGGGATATGAACATTTTAAAGGTCAAATTACCCTATAATAAAGTCACAACCATTTATATTCCATCAGCAGTGCATCACAATGGAACTTCCGTGGACATTTCAAAAAATTACATTTACAGGTCTCCCTTATAGGGCATTATAGTATGATGCCGCTCGACACCAGTGATGGTGGTTTATTTCAATAAAGTTATAGTATTAAAGGTGTTATCTACACCCAGTGGTACCAGAACTCCAGCTCTCCCTTTCATTGATTGCATTTTCTCACTTCATGTTCTGGGAAGCTCGTAGAAACCACAAAAAGTGCTCAGTTTTATAAAGTTCAAGGTGTAGTTTTTATGAATGTAAGTACAGTGCTATTCAAACTTTATCAAGCCATTGAATCACCTGAAGATCTTGTTAAAATGCAGAGTCTGATTTAGTGGGTCTGGAGTGGAGCCTAAAACTCCACATTCCTAACTCCCAGGCGATTCTGATGCTGTCGGACTGCAGGCCACATTTGGAGTAGCAAGGGCTTAGGAAGCCGTGACCCCTTAACAAGGCATAGGCCTGCAATTGTGAAAGGGTCTCTGACTTATCAGTTGATTTTTTAAAGTTATCAACACCAAGGTGCACTGAAAATTTCCCCTAGTTGAAGAAGAAATAAATGAGCTTTCTTGAAAAAGAGTCCTTTCACAACATAGGGCAGTAAATGCTGAGTGATACAGACAATAGATGTAATGGGAATTCCAAGGATAGATGGATCACTGAAGTGGTAATTGAAGGCTTGAGGAAGGAGATGGGATTTGACTTATGTTTAAAAAGTAATGTTGAAGGATACTCCTAATTCTGCTCTCTGTTTGCCAGGTGACCTAACTGAGCTAGTATCCATTTCAGCTCTCTGAACATTAATTCTAAAAGTCATCCTAGAAATATTAATGTTTCAGATCAGATTTACACTAACCAAGTCCTAAGAGGCCTTATTCAGAATCATGGAGAATCTAAGGCCCTTTAACTATTTGCTTTTTAGAAGAAAAAAGGATTACCAGACAATAGTCTTATAAAATGTACTCAGGTAGAAGACATTCATTGTAAATTTAAAGTGTAATAAAGTGATTTTTCTGGAGCTATTCAGTGTCTCTGTCCTGTATCTCTTATTGTTTTTTGTTTTTTTTTTTCTTTATCAGGGTCATGAAAAATGTGCCTTGTTAATACTTGACAAGATACACGATGAGAGTCTTATTAATGCAAAAAATAATGCCATGCAGACGTAAGTGTGACTACTAAAATTTGACTCTGGCCCAGATTCATAGTTATTTATGCAATAGCAAATATTAAGAGCTTGCTTTATGTCACACTAGAGCTGGGGACACGGTCGTGAAAGACACAGACCTGGTTTCTCCTTCACAAAGTTTAGTTGCATACCTACAAATGCTGACCAAGCTAGACATTTGTTGTTAGAATCATTTTGATATGCCTTCATAGAAATTTGTGAGATTTGTGTTTTTCTTTGCTGTTATTTCTATGATAATATTATAAATTCAGTGTGTGGTTGGAAAATCTTATGGGCCTGACATATTTGGGGAAATTATTTGTATAAATGTGTTAGTATTCTTACTAGAAAATGACAGTTTTATAAATCAGGTTCCCAGAATATATTTGAAGAGTTTCTAAGCTATTTGTCTTAATTATATTTTAATGTAATTCAGTGTCATCCTCAGTGTGAGAGATCTAAAAGCTGCTTTATTTTCTATTTTAGGAAATTAGACATTTGTTTTAAGGGCAGGGGAATATTAGCATTTTTTTTTCATTAAGACTCTTAAGTAATAAATAGCAGAATATACTGGGTTTGACATTCTTTAAGATATTTTAAATTCAATAAAATAGCACAAGGAGGTTTAGGATTATATATATGGGTAATATTAACTAGACATATTGAACAGTGTGAAACAGTGATTCAAATACTGGAGTAGATATCAAGGGGTAGGGAACCTTCTAGAAAACACACCAGAGCTTAGTTCTTCCTCTGGCTATATGTGGTCATTGAGATTGTTTGAGCTGCAAAGTATTTGTAATATCTGCAGAGAAATCTGGGCCAACATGGAAGAACATTTGGATCTTTGATGCCTGGAAAAGATCTGGGCAACGAATCTCTCTCTTCTTTCTTTTTTTTTTTTTTTTTTTTTTTTAAGAAAAAATGTTCATATACTATTTATAGATTCTTAAGTACTTTTTTCCTTCTAACAACACAGTCTACTCAAATGACACATTCTCACACGAATATGTATCACTGTTGATGCTCAGTGTTCTTTTTTCAGACCCCTCCACGTTGCTGCACGCAATGGCTTGAAGGTCGTGGTTGAAGAGCTGCTGGCTAAAGGGGCCTGTGTCCTCGCCGTAGATGAAAACGGTAAGTGTAAAAAGGAAACAGTGACTGCAGGTGCCTTCCCTATGTTGTGAAGCCAGAGGAAATGAGACATATAGGAGATAGTTTAAAAAGCAGTAGGACTTCTATCCTCTTTGGAAGTTCCCTGTGTGTGAGAAATCAAAGAAGGGGAATTCATCTTGTCTGTCTGCGTAAAACACATAGTCTACCTGTAGCCCACCAATGCCTTCCATTCTGCATGTAATGTCAGCAGCTGGTCTCTAACTCCTCAGCATGGTGGTTACAATATTTTAGACACACTAAAGAGCTTTCAACGTGACATTCTCAATTCTGACCACCTACGCTGAAGAGCTAGGGATTATACATCATTAGTGCATGCTCAAGGGCTCAAATAAAAACCAGGTCTCTGTATTTCAGTTCATTCTGAGATCAAACCTTTTTTTTTTCTTTAAAGAACAGATCAGAACTCATATTCCCATTATAGATATCTGGGGAACGTGAATAAAACTTAATGTCTAGGCTTAAAACTTCTCCTGTTCTATATAACACTCCTTTTCTAAATGAACTAACTCTTAACAGTTTTCTACTCTGCTTCCTAAGAAATTTTGAAAGCTAATGAACACTAGAATCATATTAAGCTGCAATTTTAAGCACAATGTCTATTAACCTTGGGAAGCAAAAGAGGAACTTCTGGATATTTATGAATTATGTAATTTTTTAAATGCATTAATTGTGGCATTTGATTAAAGTATTATAATAAATTGTATTAACGAAACTCAATTAACTGCTTATTACAGGTATTGGAGTTAGCAGCTCATGCCTATTTCTCAGAAGTAAGCAGCCATATGACATCATTAGTTAAATCCTACTAGTTTTGGTTTTGCAGCCCCATTACCCTAGCATGTACCCTGCTCTATCCCCAACCTGACTCATGTAGAAGGTGCAGTAAGTTCTCTATTACTCCATCTCCTTGGTTTTCCCTCCTCACCTTCCCTCACCCTCTTATCATCATTATATACCTCATGGTTGGTATGCAGAGGCCCATAGTGTTTCTCCAGAATGACCGAAGAGATCAGAATAAATTAGTTGGCTTCTCTGGTGTAAGTCTGATAAAACTAAGGCTCATCTAACCAATAGTGACCTTGGGTCTGTCTCAGAACTTAGGTGCATTTCAAAGGCCTGGGAACATTTGGGGCAATTTTGTACAACACTACAATCGTAATTCCTTTACTTATCACAGACATTTGTGAAATAGAATGTTAAGATACCTGTTCATTCTTGTTTGTTTTTATACTAGAAAAGGAATGCTATGTTAAGGGAGGTGAAGGGGAAGTAGAAAGGAGGTCAAATGCTGATAAACAAAACCACAAAAAGTTAGGTTTATTGAGCCAGTTCCTCTGAATAAATGAGTGAATAGTAGTAGGAACGTTAACCAACAGAGGACAGGCTACCCTCTCAGAACAGTAGAATCAAGGTGGAATAAGGTAGTAATTACACCAGAGAAGGTGTTTATCTCCTTATGGCACATGTGTCATTTTCCCTCTGGACTGGACCCATCAAATATAAATGGGAGAGAATGACATGACTCTGTGTCAACCCTAGCAACACCGTATCTGTTATGTTTAGGATTTAGGACTTTGTTGGGCAGTGTTGCATTTTTTAAAATTCTGTTAAATTTCTTTTTAATGATAGTACATTTTTAAATACAAACAATCAGTGCCTTCCTATGTCTGATCTACTCCAATAATTCCATTTTTCTAGAACCAGCTAATTGATGTATACTTGTATAAAGTATAGATATAAAGTGACAAAGCTACGTGACTCAATTTTACAGACATCTGATTTTTAGTATATTTTCTAATCTGCCACACAATTACCTACAATGGAAAGTCATTGTTCTCAGAATGAGAGTGCTCTGGCCCACGCCTGAGGCGCATGCTGTGCGTGCTCTCAGGTGGAAACACCTTCCTGATCGTCCTGTTGCTGTTTTTTGTGGAATTGTGTCCCACTACCACTCCCTCGTGTTTCTGTTCACTAGATAAAGACTGAGTTCTGCCTAACATTGGATAATATGGTGCTTGTTGTTGTCATGTAAACTGAAAAAATAAACCAAAAAACCCTCCATAAAATGTCTGCACCCTGCAGTCCCCTCTAGTCTCACCCCTAGCATGACTTGTGGAAAGTAACTCCTCCTTGCCTGGCATGATTTCTAACTCAACATACATCTCCACGTGTGAGGTCATACGAGATGTACTGTGGAATGCTCACGCCGCCTCTGGGTTTCCCAGACTAACCACTGCCTTTGTCTGCATTTACGCCCAGGTCATACCCCGGCCCTGGCTTGTGCTCCTAACAAAGACGTGGCTGACTGCCTGGCCCTCATTTTGGCTACCATGATGCCTTTTTCTCCTTCCAGTACAATGACGGCTGTCAACTTCGTTTGTTTTAAAAAAGACAATTTGAGCAGGACGACCCTCTCCAATCTGGGTAGCATGGTTAGCCTGTGCAGTAACAACGTAGGCTCGGAGGATGGGTACAATGAAAATGATTCTGATTCGGAAACGTTTTGACTTTGGACTGTAAAGCTTTTCCTGTTGGAGGAGGGGAACGAAGTTTGAATTCCAGGTTTATGTTGTGTTCAAGTATTTTATGGCCCGAGTTTGCAGAAACCAGTGGGGAAGGAATTAATCAAATCGAGGGAAGGCAGGTAGGCTGTAGGGCAAAGCACTCACACAGATGGGCCCCAGTTTTGATTTGTTTCATGTTTTCCTTAGATCTAAAATACTTCTGTGAAAGTCTACCTCTCATTTTAAGTAAGGAATAAAAAATGCACTTAATTTTTTCTTCGGGCATAATGCACCAAGAGGGAGCTGTTCCCTATAAAGTCTTTTCTTTTCTTTTTTTTTTTTTTTCTCATGTACTCACTTGGCAGTGAGTTCTCAAAAGTATATCAATGTGACATTTATGTCCCCCAGGAGGGGAGAGAAGGGGTGGATAGGAAATGTCTCAAACCTCTTCTCACTTTGATGTTTACTTCCTCACTAGAAGCCAAAGGTAAAAGTGTTCATCTTCAGTAATAACGCCTGTAATAATATTTTTAAGGGAGTCCAATTATTCATATCCTCTCTCTAGTAAGCACTTAAATATCCAGAATTTCTTTCTAAGGATATTTGCTAAAGTTGCCAGATGAAGGGAAAAATTCATTGAAAACTGAACTTGCTTTTTTCATTCAACACAAATATGGCACCCACTGGCTCCCCATAATAAGCCTGTGACTTATTTTCATCCAAATGATTGAATCTGAATCTAATCATGTTTCAGGTGAAAATCATATTGCACCAAAACTTTAACATATATGCAAGTTTAATATAAAACTACCCTTTATTGATTCATCTTTAAATCAAAATAATAACTTTAAAAAAAAAAACATCAGGACCATCAGCATTGTTCATCAATTGTAAAAATGTTGGGTGAGCTTCTCAGTCAAGGTCATGCCAAGTGAACGAAAGTGTGACTGCAAAAGGGAACAGAGAAAGTAAAAGGAGGAGGTAGAAATGGGTGATGTGAAAATTAAAGCCAATTGATAGTTGCTTGATGATGAAATCAACATAGTGAATACTGTGTCTGCTCCCTCTGCCAAAGCTTCTAGGTCAAATGGACCCCGTTCTGCACCTGGAATAGCTGTACAAAAAGAAGAATGAGACCATTTAAAAACTATGCACATACACATGTGCACATATATGTGTATATATATGTATATGTCTGTAGTTCATCAACCAGCTATACATGAGGACCAAATTGCTTCAGTCTAAAATAGAAGATTTAAATTGCTTTCCTTCAAAATGAAAGTGAGAACTGAAGTAGCTTTCCTATGGAGTTAAAAATGTAATCTTTTGGTGTAACAGTCTTTGTTGTATTTTATATTTCTTATGACAGAGATTTCTAGTTGATGGCTTAACATTTGTAACTGATGATGTGTTGACCACGGCTTATTTTTTTGCCAAACTAAAGAAAATGTTCATATAACTTTTGATGTAAATGTGTTTATATTTATTTGAAGTGAAACAAATGCCAAGGAAATATCCTTTGTTTGTTCTCTCTTTTTAATTGTTATGTGTCTTACTTGGAATAACAAAAATGCAGAAAATTACATAGGGGCCTCCATGGGCTAGCCAGCAGTATTGGCGCCACGCCCAGCATTTCCACTGCTAAGGTTTCCAGCCAACCCTCAGGATCTCCCGGTTGATTGGCGAGGAGTTCATCTGTCGCCCAGCCCCAGTCTGTAGCCACCGTAGAGCTGAGAAGACACTGGAGTCCTTACGCTCTTCTGCCAGATGAAAGCTGAATCATATCGTGGATCATATGCACAAAGGTGGCCAAAAGAAAGGTACAGAAATTATCCTAAAGACACTGAAATCTCACACCATCCCAGTAACTAAATGGGAAGCTGTATCAGTGTGTGGGCACATGTACCTAGAAGAGAAATGAAATCACCAGGTCAAGTGCTATTTTCCACTTGAAGAGACAGGAAAGAAACGTTGCATTAGGGCAGTATTCTCTGACCATTTTATAATCGGTTCCATTTTCACCCTGGAAATTTCTATTTCATAGTGTATGTGGGATATTTTAAAAACACCGTTTCATCCTATCTGGATCAAATACAGATACTGTATTATATTTTTCATCTAACTGTAAAGGACTTTAATCTTACTTTTTTAATATCCTGGATTTAATTAAAAACTCATGTTGGGCTCTTCACAAATGAGAACTTGTTCAGAAGACATACAGAATTGGAAGTAATTTCACTGATAATTTTCAACACCACCAACGTTGTGTTTTTAATTCTTGGTGTCGTGTTCTTTTCTTCCTTCCTCTGTCCTTTTCGTTTGATTAGAGAAGATGAATTTTTTTTAAAGTAGATACATTGCTAACGAGCAATAATAACCTTATCTTTACCAAAACACTGAAAATAAGGGGGACCCAATGTGAAGAAGCACGATATACTACAGTGTCTTGTCCTAGAAGCAAGTGGAAGTCTTGCTCGGTTGGCGTTTAAAGCAGACAACAAAAGGCCTGTTTCAATGGTGAAGCAGCACTAACGTTTTTCCTGTAGAGCAGCACAGGGAACAAGGAATGTTGCAGCCACGCTGTGACAGCCCTGCGACGTGATCTCCACGGAGTTGTGCTTTCACTTTGCTCCCTCTCTTACTGATAGAAAGAAGGAGGACAAAGAAACAGAATGAAATTATGCAAACTACGAACTGTTCATTGAACCGATCTTTTCGCTTTCTCCTTCCCCCCAAGACCAAATTTTTGTCCTTTAAGAAATGACTTTAAAAACTATGAGTTCTCTGTTTTTCTAGTACATCTCGTAGAAATAAAATTAGATTTGCATCATTGCTTTCTAAGAAAAAAACAAAACAAAACAGAAAATGTCATGCTTTTCCTGGAGTCTTAGTCGTTTAGTGCTTTTACCTGAATGTGTTATTTTTAGACTGTATTTTAACCACAGCCACTGGGATCATGTTTCATTGCACTTAACCTGTTCATCAGTGTCTGCCTATCCTTGGTAAATACATTTTTATCTCCAGATTGCCTAAAATCTGCTATGATTCTACAGTAAATAGCTCAGGGGATTTCTATTTATCACTACTAAAGGGCACCATAGTATGTTTTGGTACTTTAGGCAGTAAACAGCTGCTTGATTTATTATTTTATTAAATTAGAACAAGAACATCAAATGGATTTGCTGCACTAGTTATTCTTTGTACTGTTGAGCAACTTGGTTTGCTTATCTATTGTGTTGGTTGAAGGACTCATCCCTTTTTTGTCTTGTAATATGAAGTTAGAGTGCCTTTTTATATTTGTATAGTCTGAAAATGTTCTGTGAAATGTTTTGTATTTTTTTTCATTTGGGTGTTATCAGAGCAATATAATACCAGTGAGTTTTCATTTCAGCCTTGCTTTGAATGTATAAAGTGTATTTTTTCCTATTTCTCCTTTTACCTGCTTTGAAATGAAGATGCCGAAAATTTCTATAGGAGTTATGTTTGATTTTGCAGTGCTAAAATGCTTTCTTCTTACAAAACTATAAACCATAGGTCAGTGTTATAAAGGAAAAGCGTTTTAAGATAGTGACAATCTGAGTGTGTGTACAAAATGTAATTCTATGCGTATCTTATGCAGTGATCTAAAAGCTCAATGCCATTATCTTTTGTTTGGTAGTTTGTCTACGTATTTTATGCTTTAGCATGTGCAATATATCTTTGCAAAGCACGATGATGCAGATCTGGTGCCAGTGTTATATTTTGCATAAAATATTGTTTGATGAGTTCAGTGGGACTTTGTGTGTAATTGTTTTTATGTAAATGGGAGTTGAATGACTCCGGTAAATGTCATAACTGTAAAAAGGAGGAAAAAGACTTTCAGTTTCGTGAATGACTTGGAACCAGTCTGAACCTTCCCAAGCACAGTTTAATACTTTTTCAACTACTGAATGCTAATAAAGTAATGAAGTACTTAACTGTAATATACTATGGAAATGCATTCAGATGGTTATTTTTACAAATAAAAGCGGTACAAATATTGTCTTGTCTTTAATTTTTTCCCAAGTATTCTGCTAATTTTACCAAGTATTCTGCTAATTTAAATCTTTATCCCCCCCAAAGGCAAATTAACCTTAAATTTTGAAAATAAATAAGAAAATAAACTTGCATCTCCAGATTTCCTTTCTGTTTATATCATCACAGTTAGAGGGATAAAACCCTTCAAACATGTATGTTTGTGTTAATTATATTTATTGATGCCTCTAACTTTTTCTATAAAGGATTTGAGCTGGCTTGCAACAAAAGGCATGTGATAAACTAGAAGTAGGAAAAACAAGATGGAAAAATAATATGAACAAATATTAAAAAAAAACTAATATGAAACCATAACATTTAACACAGTGGCTATGACTTAACTCGTGCTTGCTCTTAAGCTTCCTTGCATTCAAGGTAAGAGAGGAAATGTGACTAACTGTATAGATTGCCTATGTCAGAAAGGAGGAAGCCTACCAGGTCCTCAAAATTGTGAAATCAACCATCCTTATCTTTGTTGCTGCCACCACTATCCTTTAACTGCATCACAGCAACAAAGGCCCTACCTCTCTGCACTACTCTGAAAGGTGTCTGTAGAATTTTCTCTCCATCTCACTATTCATAATTTCTGCTATTGAGTAATAATATCAGGAACAGTCCCTAGCAGCGCTAAAGAGCAAATTCATAATATAGACTTTGCAGCTGATGAGAGAGATTTTAGGATGGAAGCTTCCTGAGTTCTGGAGTTCCTTAAATCACAGCGTCATAGAATGTTAGCAGTTCTTAGTCTAGCCCAATTCCATCATCATCTTTTTCATGAAGAAACTGAATCCCAGAAAAGTTATATAATTTACTCAAATTTGTATAATTAATTATCAGAATATACAACTTGTGCCTATAGATGTTCTCTTTTCTATGCCATATGCCATCCTGCCAAACAGATAATGTTTTGTGGCATTCTGCCCTGTCCTTATTTATTCAAATATACAAATCTGAATGCTTTTCATTCTTGAAGGTTTTGAAGCATGAACCATACCACAGGTGAGTACTTTCTGTAGTTTAGAGCAGACGGCGATGGATATATTAATAAGGTAATGCTTTGTAAGAAATTATTCCAGGGTTCCCTGGTGGTGCAGTGGCTAGGCTTCAGCATTCTCAATGCTGCGGCAGGGGTTCAATTCCCAGCCAGGGAACTAACCCCGCCCCCCCACCCCCCAAAAGAAATTATTGCAAAAACTTAGTGATTTAAAATGACAAATGTTTATTATGTCATAGTTTCTGTGTCAGGAGTCCGGGCATGGTTTACTTGGGTCTTCTGCCACAGGGTCCCCCATGGGTTATTGTTATGGTGTTGACCAAGGAAAGATTCATTTTGAAGCTCGCTCATATGGTTGTTGGCAGGATTCATCACTGGTTGTGGGACTGAGGGTTTCAGGTCCTCAGTGGCTGTTGGCTGTCTTCAGTTCCTTGCCAAATGGGCCTTTCCATAGGGTAGCTCACAACATGGCAGTTCACCTCATGAGAGTGAGCAAGCTGAGAAAAGCCAGAGAGAGAAAGAACAAGACAGGAGTCACAGCTCTTTAACTGAATTTCAAAGTGACATTCTGTGATTTCCCCCATATTCTGTTCATTGGAAGACAGTCCCTAGATCCAAGCCATACGTAAGAGAAGGGGTTTACCAAAGGTGTGACACAGAGAGGCAGGGTCACCGGGGCCCGTTCAGAAGCTGCGAGTGTGACCACACTGACTCTATCCCAGTGTCCTTCCAGAGCGTATCATCATAAGAGGGTAACTTCTTCCCAGTCATTGCTAAGGAAATCGTTTACTTGACTTCCTAATTTCACTCTTTCAAGAAGAATGTAGGGGTCACATACCTCTTTCTCTGATTCCCCCTGTAGATATAGAATCCTGTACATCTGTCCCTCACTTAGCACACTTTATGTGCTCCTGAATTAGCTTGCAAGGTACAAAGGCATTAGGCTAAAAGGCTATTAACATAGCATAAAAATATTGTGGATAAAAGTGCTATATGAATTGTCTCTTTAGCCAATTTCATAGTGAAGGTACATTAGCTGTAGAATATAGAGCAGCAAAGATAATGGATGTGCCACTCATTAATTTTGAAGCACTCCATGGGAAATGTGTGGGCGTTTGTGGCTGGCACCCTGATGGGGCAGGAGGGGGTGCTACCAGCATTTACTGTACTAACGTTCACGTCCCACGCAGCCCAGAGTCCAACTAGGCACCGTCAGTTCCAATGCGCCCCCTCCTCGCTGCGCATCTGCTTCCTCGCTTGTTTCCAAATCATTTTTTATGAATTTGTTATTTGGGAAGCCAGCCATACTTTAAAATCTACTTTCACAATGAATTACATCAACATGCTCTAATACATATCCCCTTGTAAAGAGCATTTACAAGCTTATGGAAAAAAACGTCAGAAGCAATTTCAAGGACACATTTCCTGGTTGTGTGTTTTGCCGGGAGACATCCCCTGCAGGTGAGTGGAGAAAAGTGCTGCACAGATCTGACAAGAAGTTGTCAGCCATATAGAGATCAGAAGAGAGAACATTCGAGGGAGAGGGAACACCCACTGCCAACACCCAAAGGTAGGAATGAGCTTAGCATTTCCAGAAACAGAAATGAGGCTGGTGAGGCTGGAGGATTACGGGGTCGGGGAGGGTGGTATGACGTAAATCTAGAGTTATCTGAGCCAGCTCTTATAAAAGTTCATGAGTGAGGAGATGTGACAAAAATCTGCTAGAGAAATTTAAGCTGAAAAATGGCTGTAGTCCTTTTCATTTTTAAAAGATCACTCTGGCTGCTATTGGGAGACAAGGGAAGAACCCTAGTGACCAATTAGGTGGTCCCTGCAACAATCTAAACAAGTAAACATAGTGGCTTGGTTTGGTATGGCAACAACGGAAACAATGTGGCGCATTTTGGGTAATCTTAAAGGTGGAGTTGACTGAATTTACTGGTGACGTGATGTCATTTCAACAGTCTAGAACCTGAAGGAGAGACTGGGGCTGGGATCATATGAAATTAGAGATGATCAGAGGAGATTACCCTGGGAGTAAATGGAGAAAGGGAAGAGCCCTGAACTGCGGGCACTCCATTTAGAGATCAGGACCAAGAGAGGACCTAGCAGAGAAGCCTGAAAAGGAGTGACCAATGACACATGAGGAAAAGCAAGAGACCAAGCTATAGCCAAAACCTGGGATAGAAGGCACGTCATGGAAGGAGTTTCAGTTGTATCTACTGTCTGAATTGCTCCTGGGAGAGCAAATAAGGTGACAGAGTGACCAGTGGTTTTACAACATAGAGTTTGTTATTATTAGTGACCTTTGCAAGAACAGATGCATCGGAGTGGTTGGGCGAACAATCCAAAGAGGATGGGTTGGAGCAAGAAAGACAGGGGAGGAGGTGAAAAGAAGGAGGAAAACGAGGCAGCAGCTGGAAGAATCTGTGCACACCAGGGAGGGTATTTGGTTTTTCACATCGGAGCTGCTCTAGTACATTGATGTTGAGGGCGATGTCTGGGAGAGAGTCGGAAGGAGGTTTGAGAAGGGGTGGGGGGGTAATTTGGAAAGAACATTTTTAGAGCAGCGGAGGAGGGTTTCTGAGTAGGGCATAGTGCATTTGAAATTTCTGACCATGATTCTAAAATGATACCAGTCATCCTGGTGGGTTTTTCAATGGATGTTTGGGCATAGGCATAGAGTAAGTAGATAGTGAAATTTAAACAGGGATAAAGCTTTGCCAGGTGAATTCAAGGGGAGCTATGGAACTACGGTGCTTTTAATACACATAATTATCAATATATAGATCATGGGTGCTAAACTGGTTAAGGAAGAAAGTGAAGATATGAAAAAGTGATGGATAATGGGAAAGTGGACTGAAGGTTTCGGTAACATGGAAGAGTTGCTGAGCTGTAACACCAGAGATGGTGAGCTAAACAGGGGATGCTGAAGTAAAGATTTCAGAGTGATACAGTTGTTATGATGACAAAGCCAAGGAAATAACCACAGGAGTCGGTGGTTGAGGCTGATTCAAGTAAAAAGCTCTGGAGGTGAAGAAGCAAAAAACTGACAACATAACAAATGGCCCAAAAGCCATTTAACATAGAATTTGAGCAAAATGGATGAGAAAATGTGGCCACTTTAAAACAGCTATCATTCAGATATTTTACTTTAAGTAGGTGCACTCTCAGAGCTGACTTATTATCAGACTGAAGTGTGGTTCCAGTATTAGAATGAAACTTTTAAAAAGTAGGAATGATCAAGTGCATTTTTATTAAAAAGAAAAACAGAAAAACAGATATTAACTATAGTGCAATGACAGGTTTTATGACCATATGGTTTAACGCCAATGCATTATTAGGCTCTCCAGAAAACGTGGCAGATGGCTAATAGCTGCAGAATGAACCAAAGGAGTGTCTGGATCAGACGAACATCTTAGTGAAAACAGTGAGAGATCGACTCCTTCCCAATAAGTCTAAAAGACTAAAATCATTGGATTTCTATGTTGCTCTTTAAGTGAAAACTAAATTTGCTTTAAAATACTAACTTGTCCTAAAATCTCAATTGTTAACAAAAAAATAGAAAGCTAATTTGGGTTTATAAATCCCTTTTGAATTTCTTTTTTCAGAAATGATTTCTCCGTCATGGTTTTATTTTACATCCCTCTTCAGGCCTGAGATTTACTACTTGCTATTTTACTATTGCTTAAAATCTGTAAACTTTTTGTTAGAGAGATGTTACCTGGTAATTCTTGATTTTCTGCTTAACTTCTTTCACAAGGATCTACCCATTAGCATGTGAATTATGATTAGACTGCTGGACCCATTTTATTTTGGCATAAGTGCTAAACATGCTGATAAAAGGCTCGGCTGGTACCATCTGGGAGCTTGCTTTATGATGTGCTGACACTAGAAATTGGATTGAGAAAACTAATTAATTTACTACCATATATTTCAGGAAAAAAAAGCCTTTCTGGTACTAACAATATTTCCTAGCGATTAGTACATATTTTCTAGCTTATTCTGATGATCCAGTCTCATTTTCTCTGCTGCCAGCCTCTTTATCTGATAGTGACCTGATGATATTATACAGAGGACATTCTTACTAAGCTATTGATTAGGACCAGAACTTTTGAACACCAACTAAAAGTCACCTTACTAAATAACTCAGGCTGCTTTTCCAATTGAAGTGAATAATAAAAGAACCAACACTCATTGAGTGCTAATTATGTCAGCACTGCTCTGCTTTACCTGTGTTAACTTGTTTCATCCCTACGACCCCAGAAGATAGACACCGTTATTATTCCCAGGAACACACAGCTGACTAGTGGCAGATCTGAGATTCAAACCTAGTCAAGTGGTTCCATAATTCATTATCTTAACTATTATGTTATATCCAGAGAGGAAAACAAACTGCTTGATGTGACTTTTTCTTTCTCCTTTGTAGCCTTTTTTTTTTTTAATTAATATGAATCGCTTTCTTCTGTGACAGTAAATATTAGTCTGCAACAACATATTAGTAAACTATGGCCCATAGGCCAAAACAAGCATCCACCTTTTTTTATAACAGCTTTATTGAAATATAACTGACATACCATAAAATTCACCCTTTTAATGTGTGCAAGTCAATAGTTTTTAGTGATTCCAAAAAGTTATATAACCATCATCACTATCTAAGTTCCAAGTTTTCATCACCCCATTCCTTCCTTCTCCCCTTCCCTTGTTACCATTTATCTATGTCCTGTCTCTATGAATTTGCTTATTCTGGACTTTTCATATAAATGAAGTAATACAATATATGTAACCGGCTTCTTAGCATAATGTTTTCAGGGTTCATCCATGTTTTAGCATGTATCAGTACTTCATTCCTTTTTATAGGCAAATAGTAGTTGATTACATGGATATACAACGTTTTGCTTATTCATTCATCAGTTGATGGACATTTGAATTGTTTCTACTTTTGAACTATTATAAACAATGCTGCTATGAACATTTGTGTTAAGATTTTCATAAGGACATGTTTCAATTTTCTTGTGTATGTATGTAGGAGTGGAATTTCTGGATCAGAGAATAACTCTATGTTTATCATTTTGAGGAACTGCCAAACTATTCCACACCAGCTACCAGACGTTCCATCAGCAATGTATGAGAGTTTGAATTTCTCCATATCCTTGCCGACACTTCTTATCCCCATTCATTCTTATCATGGCCATCCTAGCATGTGTAAAGCAGTGTTCACTGTGCTTTTTATTTGCATTTCTGGTTCATGACTACTGATGTTGAGCATTGTTTTATGTGCTTATTGGCCATTTGTAAATCTTCTTTGGAGAAATGTCTATTCAATCCTTTACCCATTTTAAAATTTAGTTATTCTTTTTTTTTATTTTGGGGTTGTAAAAGTTCTTTATATATCCTGGATATAAGTCTCTTATCAGATATAGGATTTGCAAATATTTCTTCCCATTCCATGAGTTATTTTTTCACTTTCTTGATAGTGTCTTTTGAAGCACAAAAGTACTTTTGATATCATAGCTAAAAAAAACCACTGCTGTCTTCTTGTTGTATCTCACTTGGTGAAAGGGGTGGGGGTACTCTCTGGGGTCTCTTTTATAAGGGCATCAATCCCATTCATAAGGACTCCACCTTCATGACCTAATCACCTCCCAAAGACCTCACCTCCAAATATTATCACATTGGGGATTAAATTTCAATGTAAGAATTTTGGGGGGATTAAAAACATTCCGTCTACAGTATAGATGTACCATTACTTTATATAAGGAAAATAACTGCCAATTATACTATGACACAATACTTTCTTCTCTTGGATTATAAGAGGTATCTCAATTGTAGGGATATTAAATGTGAATGATAAAATATGGGAATATGTCCATATCCATTAAAATTGGAATTATACATACCCTTTTACCAAGCAATCTCCTTTTGGCAAATCTATGCTGCAGAACTAGAAATACAGGTAATCAAGGGTGATATTTAAAGTATTTAACAACTAGGATGGCACAGATACCTACCAATCAAAATAGACAATAACCAACATGGACACCAACTAATAGGCTTGCCCTTAACTTCTCAGGTCTTGGACAAGAGTATGAAAAAGAAGGCTTTCATACCAGATTTTAAATACTTAAAGGTTAAAAAAAACAGCCGTTAAATAAAATATGTTCTGTTGTCATAGCTTAATAAATATGTCTTCATGACAACTGGAAGAACTGGTTCAGGTTTAAAATTATTGCTCTCCTCAGAGTTTGAGTCAGACAATAGTAGTAGCACAGGGAAGGTGGCCTCCCACCTTCAACCTGTGGCTCAATACCCTATTTTTTCCTACGCCCAGTGTCATCCTGTAAAGGAGTCTTGCATACACAGATGGACACACCTTAACCTGCATGACCAACCTCTGTCTGTGCCCTCAGTGCCCGCTGGAGACCCCTTTCAGCTTAGGGGTATTTGCAATAGTACCATAAGCTACCCTCGAGAGGATGCACCAAGGAAAAAGACCCACGTAGCCCTTTCAGTGGGCTCAGGACCTTCGAGTAGGGTATTTCAGGATCTTGAATATAAAAATAGTCTAATAGAAGGTCACATTCTAAACTGTCACATCCCCTTTAGACCACAGACTCCTTGCCCCCCTGAGGAGGAGCACAAATAGAGGAGGGCCAAAGCAATTGCCTTCCAGTATGGGGCTCAGGTCTAAGGCCATTACTACTGGTCAAAATGCTGTTCTGATACCTACAAGTTGAATATTCTTCAGAAAAGCAGAGACATGTATACCAAAACATTTGTTGTAATTTTTAGTAGTGGTAACAAAAAAAAAAAAAAAAAAACAACTGAAGATATTTTGAATGGCATTTTGTTATATCCCTGCTATGGAACATAAAGCTATTAAAAATAATAAATGTGATTAAGAAATATTAAGTATGGTTTTAAAAAGCAAGTTTCAGGGAAATATTTATAGTTGTAATTCCAAAAACATCAACAAAAATTGCATATCTAAGTTTATAGGTGTCTACACATTCTATGATCATGGAAAAAAATATGACAGAACTTATCCCAATTTTAAAGGAGGAGGTACAAGGGAATAGGAAATTGTAGTTAAATGGGGAAATGTACATGACACAAAATTTTAAGTGGAAATATAAAATGTAGAATATAAAATCATCTTATATCACAAAAACAGGTCAAACTTGAATATGAATAAGGATTAGAGTAACATTTTAAACATTGATTTAATATAAGTGACAGAATTATGGGTAACTTTTGCTCTGAATTTATTGTTTGTTGTTTTTGTAATAAAATTTTTTAATTGAAAAGAGACTGGAATGCATAAATGAAACTGGGAGGTAAACCAGTCATTCTAGTCAATGCTAGGTTAATTCTGTTCATTAGAACCAGCTCCAACCTCCATAGTTAAAGAGGAATAAAAAAAATAAAAATAAAACTTGGAGATGCTTCAATAAAAACCCACAGATATATTAAGAATTAAAGAATATGAGTACATGTTGCCTTACAGCTGCCGAACCGTCTGTTCTCCCAGGCCTTTTCCATAACATCACAAGGAAGTGTCTCAGAAAACAGACTGGATGGAACGATATCGGTAAAGCTTCCTTGAGTGGGTGTCTCCGAAAGCTGAGACCCGATGGAACGGAACAAATCAGTCTTGCTCCCTTAATGATGACATCAGTACGCTGAATCCATCCCCTGGGTGGATTTGGTACGCTGAGTCCCTGGGGCTGTGCACTGGTGTGTGAAGGCATAGTATATATTGGAACACAATGGAGGCTTTTGGGAAAAACAGTTTTGAGGCACAAAACTCATAGACCTGGGAAAAAATCGATTTCACTTCCTTGTATGCCCACTAATAAAAGCTATGCATTGGCCCAATTTGGAGCTCAGTCCTTGAGGCTTGAGTCCCTTGATACCACTTGCACTTTATTCTTGGCTACTGTCTTTCTTATCTTTGCATCGCCCTTTTCGTTTTCCCACAGCTTCTGTCGTGCAGGATGTGACAAACACATTTTTTAGGGAAGAGTAAAAGGAACTGAATTTAAACAACTCAAAGGTTTCTTCCATTGTAAAATATGGAGATTTGAGTCAGTAATTTCTCATATCCTCCCAGCTCTGACATTTTTGTATTCTTTGACTAGATTAATTAGTCACCAAAGCATCTGCCAACCACCATCTGAAGCAGAGAACTGGGCATATGCATATATGCTGGGGATAAACATGGTTGAAAGCTAATGGCACCATTAGTTTTTCCACCAGAAGAAGATTTTCTTCCAGACAGAAGAAATTAAGGAGATGTGCCCTTCCTCGTCTGAGCAAGAAAATTAATGGGCTTTAACTGTAGCATGACAAACTTTGGATCATGAAAGGTTATCAGGAAAATGTGTAGTAAATAATAGAGATGATTAATACAAGACTCATTGTGAAGTCCTGTCCCTAGAGACTTTCAGAATTAAGGTTGCTTCTCATCACTCCAGGATGGTGGTAGAGAGAGATCAGATCGCCAGTGTGCTCCATAGCTCAGAACTATTTCGATCACCATACACACAACTATCTCCACCAGTTTTTGTTCCATGGATACTCAAAACACATTTTCTCTCTCTCTCTGGAACAACCCATAGTAGCTTTCATAGAGTATCAAAATTAATCCTGTGTTCCCAAGCCAGAAACCAGACATTCTAGACTCATCCCTCTCCTTTGCTATCCCTAGCCAACTGGTTGTGAAGTCCCATGTGGGAATGTCTTATAAATGTCTTTTGAACTAATTACCTGATTTCTTTATTGATCATTCCTATTTCAGACCCTCATCACAGGATACCCAGATTATTGCAATTGCATTCTAACTAACCTCTTCGCCTGCAGTCTTGCCTTTCTTCAATTTTTCTTCAAAACTGCCACCAAAAACTATATTTTAAAAAAAAAAATTAAGCTCTTTAGCCTGAAAAAATGCCTGTCCCATCACTTGAACCACTCATCTACCCAAAACTATAGATATTTTGGAAGCACTGAAATACTCCTCTTTCACATATTCCTGCCTTTATTGTGTAGTTCTACCCATAATACTCCTCCTATGTATGCCTGCAGAACTGTTTTTCAGACCCATGTCAAATGTCACCTCTTCTCATTTGTTTTTTAGACTTTTCCTAAACACAAAAGGTAGAAATAATGGTATCTTCCTCCATGTTTCTAAGGCACCCTGAATATGCCAATAGCAGTGTTGATCATGTCACTTCCCATTGTAATTATTTAATTATGTACGTAACGAAGAGGAAATATTTTTGTGTCTATGCTCCCCACTCTCTGACTCCTCCCTGCCGCATGCCAAAGGACAGTTTAAATCTTTTCTAGGTAGAAGAACAAGGAGTGGTTTAAAAACAGGAATAGAAAGGGAGAAGAAACTTTAAGCTCCCAGAGAAAGCAGTAAATCTGTCAATAAACAAGGAGTGCAGAGAAAAGGAGTGTTGCTACCAAGGCTGGAAAGGGTGTGGGAGGACTAGCATATCAGAGCTTCTGGGTAATCACAGTCCCTACAAAGGGGAATTGAACTGGAGCCAATATAATATTTTTTGAGAAATATAAAGAAAAAGTGAAATAGATTTTTAACTACTTCTTGGAAACTAGACTGTACTTCCCACCCAGAGACTAAAACACTCAGAGCCCTAAGATCTATTTAGGTTACCTATATCTGCCTCCTTTTCTACTCCAGGTTTGCTTCTCCAGTGCCTGACAGTAACTGAATTACTTAATAAGTGAATGTATGAATGGCACATGTGTATCAGTATGTTGTATCTGGCCCTCTCCAAGAAAATGTCTCACGCTTCCAAATTAGCATGAATGAACATTTCCAGATGGTGTTACTTTGCTGGATGCTCAAGCACTGGTGGTCCTTGAGATCAAGGCAGCAGTGATAGGACTACCCACAGGTTAGAATATAGGCAGACGGGCTTGGACAGAAGCTCACAATGGAAGGACAGTAATGAAGAGGATAGCTACTAAAGCGAAATACAAGCAAAGGTGGAAGAGTAAAACAAGCTGTGAGATCACTGGCCAGGAGAATCCAAAGGACGATGTCTGAGGCCAAGGTGCCAAATGCATGAGAAGCGTTCAGAGATCTGAGAAGGGGAGTTTTTCAGAATGTAGGGGTTCCCTGGTGGTGTAGTGGCTTAAGGCTTCAGCGCTCTCAGTACCGTGGCCTGGGTTCGATTCCCAGCCAGGGAGTTACCCTCCACCCCTGCAAAAAACAAAGCAAAACAAAACTGAAAAACAGAATGTGTCTTCTGTTGGGGCAGGTGCAGCTGTTGAAAGTCACCGAGTCAGGCTGTGCATCATCTTCCTCCATCTTCCTCCCTCACTGAGTAGGACCCTTCAGGTGTCCAAGGTAAGTTTCATAGTGAGGAAAACTGCTGGTGCCTTCACACAAATCATGTTAGTGTACTGGTAGTTGTGGTATTCTACACTGTCATAGAGTTGCAGGGGGAAAGGTGATGTCGTAAGAGGTGTCTCTGAAGTCAGATACAAACTCCCTGGTTTTCTACTTTTTCAGCCACTGGTCCTTTGTGGAACCAACTCCTGGGACCATTTTCAATAGGATCTTTGAAGAAAGCAAATGTTCTCAGTCAACCTACGCAGTTTGGACTTTTATATTCTTCTATAGCTACTTTTCCTCTTGGGGGAGTTTTGCCTTGGTCTAAGAAACATCATCAAACTATGAGAATTATTTTTCAGAATCTTACTTTAAGCACTTTTATCTATTGAATTTCTTTTTCAATATGGATAATTCTATTGTAGGATCAGCTTTTGTTGCCATGGTGTGAAATCGAGTCCTATATTGTTTACCGCATGTAATTATTTGTGTAGTTAGTTTTTTGTTGTTGTTTTTTGCTTTTTGGTATGTGGGTAGCTCCCTGGCTGGGAATCGAACCCAGGCCACAGCGCTGACAGCGCCAGCGCCGAAGCCTTAAGCCACTACACCATCAGGGAACTCCTGTAGTTAGTTTTTAAAGATCTCGTTTCTACCAAATTAAATCAGGCACTGGTGTCATGTTTCTGCATATATTTTCCTTACTTAAGCCCTCCCATCCCCAATTTAGAGAAAATTAACATAATCGCACATTTCCTTTTTCTCTTCTTTCTCTTTTTAAACAGCAGCCCAGGCTGGTAAGGCTTCAGGATCCAAGAACCTGGTTCAGCTGAGTAACAGGCTCCCGAGGGAGCACTTATGAATCAGCAAGTGCTTTATCCCAGCCACGGAATGCAAAGGGTTACACTCTGCAAGATGCTACAGCCGCTGCCCTGAGGGACAGGAGAGGTTTTCCTTGCCCAACCTGCTTGGGAGCCTTCACCCTACTGTGAGCAAGGAATTGGGAATTTCCCTTCCACTTAAAAGTAGAAGGCAAGGGAGAGAGTTGTGGGGGCTGAGTGAAAAAAATAAAGGAATTAAGAGGTACAAATTGATCATCACAAAATAGTCACAGGGGAGTTCCCTGATGGTGTAGTGGCTTAAGGCTTCGGCGTTGGCGCTGCCAGCACTGTGGCCTGGGTTCGATTCCCAGCCAGGGAGCTACCCACATACCAAAAAGCAAAAAAAAAAAATAAAAAAAAAATAAAGAAAATAGTCACAGGGACATAAAGTACAGCATAAGGAATATAGTCAAGAATATTGTAATGGTACTAGACTAATGGAGGGAATCACTTTGTAAACTATATAAATTGTCTAACCACCATTCTGTACACCTGAAACTAATACAAAAAAATAGTGAATGTCAACTGTAATTGGAAAAAAAAAAGATAAGGGTGCTTGATGTGGGAAGTAGAGAGAACTGGGTCATACTTTCAGAGGACTTTGGAATTCTTTCAGGGTAAGTGTTAGGAGAACACAAATTATTTCTTTTATTGTTAAATTATGTTCCTATCATTAATAACCCTTCGAGCAAAGCCTTATTTCATTAAAAGTCTCAATGCTGTAAATCACTCAGTAACAAAGAGAACTTTGCCCTGTAAAGAGAGAGGAATCAAAGGCATGCAAAATCAGCCTCTGAAGAAAATATCTTTGTCCCCATTTTCTATTCCATATTTGGTATATTGCCAGCTAGACAAAAGTGAAAGGGGAAAGGGTGGATGGAAAGGTAGGAGCAATAATTCAAAATATAAGCCCCAATGCTCACACAGAAAGGGAGGGGAGACATTAAGTGTGATGTGGAGAGCAATGTGCCTAGTGGAAATGAAGTCCCCCAAGGTGGACATGCACCTGTGCACGAAGAGAAGAAAACACAAAAACATAAATATATTGTTACTTTGAAGGTGGGTTCATACTGTATATACATTTTGTATACTCCTTTTTTGAGTTAATATTTTATTATGAAAATTTTTCTACCTTACCATTTAGTTTTTGGCGGATGTTATTTTCATGGCTGTATTTTTTTTTTTTTTTTTGCTTTTTGGTATGTGGGTAGCTCCCTGACTGGGAATCGAACCCAGGCCGCAGCACTGACAGCGCCAGCGCTGAAGCCTTAAGCCACTACACCATCAGGGAACTCCCTGTATTTTTTTTATTTCATGAACTGATTATCATGTATTTAATTCATCTCCTATGAACAAACATTTAGATTCTTCTAAATTTGACTCTATCAACTTATTAATAAACACATTTGTCCACAGTTCTTAGGATAAATTTCATACTTAGGATAAATACCATGAAATGGGATTAATGCTCATTTTAGAGCTGACTCTGACTCTCACCCTGTACCCACCCCATGTCCATCAGGCTCATGTAGGTCAATAAGGTGAAAGAGTTCAGCCACCAATCCACAGGCACACAGGCACAGAGCCTCCTGTTTTAATAGAAGATATAAGAACCTCCTTATCTTTTCCATTTCCCCTCTGAGATTTTGTCTAAAGAATTTTCATTAAAAAACCTAAGAGTCAAACAAACCTTTGTTTACTACAACTTTCTGCTGCTAACGTGACACCTAGCCGAAGATTGCCCCTCGGGGCAGCCCACTTCCAGGCTTTCCTCACTTCCTCCCTGACTAAGTTAGACACAGCAGCTGCCTGGGCCCTCCAGAACCACAGGCCCTCTCTGCAGCCCGCACTCTCGGGTGTGCACTTCTCCGCCTCCATCACTCCAGGGCCATACTGCAATGATGGGAAAATAGTACTTTCCCACTCCATTGTAACTGTTGGTGTCCTTTTCTGTCTTTTCCATTCGGCTGGATTGTGACTTCCTTGAAGGCAGAGACTGTATGTCAACCCTATAGCCACAGTGATTAGCATGGCACCCAGAACTTGGCAGACAGAGAGTAAACATTGGGTGAATACAAGAATGCAAATAGGAACTAATGCATGAATGCACACATACATGGGGGAATTCATGTGTGAATGCGTAGTCATAAGGAGACATGGGACATTTATCTGTCCATCTCTAGGATCTGAAAGGAACCTTCTTCCTCCCTTGTGGTGATTACATTTTATGTCTACTTTTGCTGTTTTTCTGTAAGGTGTAGATGCTTATAAGACAAGTGTTCACGACTTGGAGAATGCCCGTATGTTTGAGGAATATTCTGAAAACCAAATAAGCATATGCCTTCTTTCCACCTTATAACCAAGCCTCAGTTATAAAAAGTAAAGAGAAAGTAAAGGAAAATAAGAGTATGAAGCAAGGCCTTCATCAACATGTCTTTTTGAAGGGAGAGACACATTCTAGTCTAATTTAACCAGTCAGTGCCTGGATACAGTGTGGGGAGCAGGTAGCAAAACAGGCACTCCTAGTCATCACTGGTGAGAGTGTGAATTGGTGCAAACATTTTAGAGGTGCTTTTGCATATATTTATCAAAATTCTAAATGCATATACCATCTGAACAAGCAATTTCATTTCTGGGGATTATCTCCAAGAATGCTTGCATAAGTGCATAGATATGAATTATACAGATGTTAATTGCAGCAGTACCTGTAATAATAAAAAATTGGAAATAATCCAAATGTCCATCAATAGGCGATTGGATAAATAAATAATGTTATATCAATATAGTGGAATATGTATTTATAATGGACACAAAACTAAGAAAAAAAAATAGCCCTTTATTTACTGACATGCCAAGATATCCATTTTAAATTATTTAGTGATGAAAGGAAAATTGTAGAACAGTTTACAGAATAGTGTGATTCCATATTCTAGAAAGAAGATGTATATGCATAGGAGAAAGATAAGAAGGATATAATGCAAATTTAACAAGGGTCACTGCAGGGAGTGGGGATTGGGTAAAACACCCTTTATCTTCTGTATTTACATCTGTATTTTAAAAAATTACTCATAGCAAATAGTACCCTTTAAATAAACACTTTAAAAGTAAAAACAATAATTAATTGCTACTTTTTCATGTCCTAGGCTGAGAAATTACCTATTCGTAAGTCTGAGAAAACTTCAATGTTTGTAAACA
Organism: Lyroderma lyra; assembly: GCA_004026885.1. Lineage (NCBI taxonomy): Eukaryota > Metazoa > Chordata > Mammalia > Chiroptera > Megadermatidae > Lyroderma > Lyroderma lyra. The sequence goes on along the minus strand of PVJL010001124.1, from coordinate 15,641 downwards.
TTTCCTTTTGAGGCCATTTAAATGATAGAAAGAATTGAGCAAAATGCCAGCAATTTCAAAATTTGAACTACCTGATCCACACTCTAGTAATAAACAGACCTCATAGCCCTGTGTTGGATTCTTTTTTTTTACAGTAGTATAGAAACTTTTGAAAGTTTCTTAAAATATGCAAGGCTGTAGTAGATACTCACCCACATGGCAGGTCAGTCTTGCTTGTGGTTAAATTTATTTTAATTTATCCTTACTTTCCCAGAGCAAACCCCTCTATAACAGTTTCTAATTGTTCTGGTGTCTTTTGTTTGTTTTTGTTTTGTTGACCTTAGAAGTTGCCACACATTCTCCCTGGCAACATGATTTCTCAATATTCTAGAGTTGAATCCTTTTCCTGACTACATTTCTTATTTTGCCTTGGATCTTCTGGAGGTAACCATACCAAGCTCTTTTCGATGCCATTTTGCTAGAGAATCTGCTTGCAGCCTCCTGTGAGAATTAGTTGCCACTTTCAACCCAGTACCACACCCAGCTGTAGATAACCTCAAGGTCTCTACTATTCATAAGTAAAGCAAATAATTAAAGCAAACCACACCAACAGGCTGAAGAATGGACAAAGTTCACTCAACTGGTATGTGCTTTTTGCCATAGCTCTGGACAAAATCTTCAAGTGGCTGCATTTTATATGCTAGATTCCTGGCCAAGATTTTGAAGTATGCTATGTAATGCAACAGGCCATTTCAGCTGTTGTCCAGACACTGCTAATATAAAAACAACCCCCAAAAGCAAGTATGAGTTTGCTTTCATTGACATGCCTGGATGCCTTGGTTCAATAACTGATGTTGAGGCAGGAAAGAAGGGTGATGAGGATGACGGAGATGAACACATGGCACTGAGTCCCTTGGACTGGTTTTGAGCCCCTAGAGCTACAGAGAGAGAAAAAAAAAAGGTGTTTTTGTTTGTTTGTTTGTTTGTTTGTTTCCACAAAGCAGCAGCCCTGCTTTTGGGCCCATATGTCAAAGAGTGGCACTGCCCAAATTGAGGAAGGCCATTTTCTCCACCTCCTCATGGAATCCAGCTTTGTTCTAGCACACAAGATTGGAGGCTTTGGGGCTATGAGGAGACAGCATTCTCGGCACATTCTTGATCAAGTTTCAGAGTGGGCAGTATCCATGGTAGTGGTCTTGATTGGATTTTCCTGTAGGCAATAGGACTGTGACTCCAGACCGAAATGATCCTGCTCTCAAAAATGTAAGTATGCTTAAAGGCAAGAGTTCTGTAGAAACAATGTAGCATAATGAGTGTTTTTGCCCTTTCCCTGGATTAGTTGAAACTGAAGCCAAATGTGGGACTACTTGGGACTAAGTGCTTGGATGGAAAGGGTGAATAGTCTTCAGTCTGTTAAACTGTAACTAACAAGCTCCCTTCTAGTTCTCAGACCTCATTTATCACAGAACTGTGCATTTTAAAATTGTTTCTAGATCACATCTTGGATAAGGAGAAGAAGGAAGGAAAATACGGTAAATTCTGTTTCGCTTTAAGGTCAGGCAGTCAATTTGGCAGCTGGGTTTATATAACCTTTAACTTCTCCTAATTAGAAAATTTCAAGGTACCTGACTCTCCCCAGGATGCCAGTTTGCTAGAGAATCTGCTTGCAGCCTCCTGTGAGAAGTCAGTTTGAAGCCTTAACTAACAAAAGTAGCAAAAGCTTCAGCTCCATGAAACACTTATCTTCCTTTGTTTGCCCACCTCATTGTGAGGTTGGGGTTTTAACCTGACTTAATTTTAAACTCACGCCTCTTAATTTATGTACACCCTATTTAATCACATCTATTCTCCTACAAACAGGTCACACTTTCATAAACCAGAGGGAAGCCAGTCATAATGTTCTTTTTCCTCTCACTGGTGTTAGGTGACCCTTTTGAACATTAATTTCCAGCTAAAAGTATTAAAAAGTTAAATTTTGTTATTTTAGTATCTGGTAATGACCATTATATTGAGTTCAAATTAACATTAAATTGAATATTGGTGGTGATAAACTAATTATGTATTTTTAAACAATAAAATGTATAGCAAAGGGAAACTTCAGCTTGAATTTAAAGACATGAAAGATCAATTTATTTCCCTATAGAACTTCAGGATAATATGCTGGAGAGTGAATATACCCCCAATCCTACAACTTTATGTGCTTATTTCCATCTTCTATAACCTCATCCCCTTCCATAGCTTTAATAACTATCTACAGCCTGTCTGAAGCTGAATTGAGTAGCTTTCCTTCCAAACTTTTACTCCCAGTTTTGGTAACTGGCACCATCATCTATCTGGTCAGTCCCCTAAATGAGTATCTAGGAATCATGCTACAGTAATCTTAAAAAAAAAACAAACAAACAAAAAAAACAGATTTATTGAGGTATAATTCACACAACATAAAATTCATCTATTTAAAGTGTGCAATTAAGTTGTTTTTCACATATTCACAGAATAAGTGAGTTTGGTCAAAATGTTCTTATGTGATCTTCATCGGGTTTGTTAATGTTATACTCATTTCTTTTTTTTTCTCATTAAACTTTGTTTTAACAGGTCTCAAATTCTGTGACAGATTTTTGGTCAAGTTGTTGCCATTAAAAAGGTACTGATTTTAAAAACTAATAACTTAAAAACTGCCACAAACAACAACAACAAATAGTCCACAAAACATTTTCCTTTCTTTCTGAGGGTTTTACAACGCATCAACCAGCTGGTAATCATTAACCAGGCTTTTATTATTAAACTTAAATGGCCAATTGAGACAAACAATTCTTCCACCACCGAATGAGACTGGGGCGGCAGGTACCGGGGACAATATCCATTTAGCCTTCTGAGGTTCCTGGGCAGACTTGGTGACTGCCGGCTCCAGCTGCCTTCTTGTGCACTGCTTTGATGACACAGCAACTGCCTGTCCAATGTCACGAACAGCAAAACGGCCCAGAGGAGGGTAGTCAGAGAAGCTCTCTGCACACACGGGCCTGCCAGCAACCATATCAACAATGGCAGCATCACCCAATTTCAAAATCTTCAGGCCATCTTCCAGTGTTTTCCCAGAATGCAGATCAGTCTCCTTCAGCTCAGCAAATCTGCAAGCCATGTGAACTGTGTGACAGTTGAGCACAGGTGTGTATCCAGCACTGATTTTGCCTGGGTGACTCAGGATAATCACCTGAGCAGTGAAGCCAGCTGCTTCCATGGGTGGGTCATTTTTCTGTCACCAGCCACATTGCCATGATGAACATCTCTGGCAGACACATTCTTGACATTGAAGCCCACATTGTCCCCAGGAAGAGTTTTACTCAAAGCTTCATGGTTCATTTCAACAGATTTGACTTCAGGTGTACTGCTTGCAGGAGCAGAGGTGACCTCCGGGCTGGATTTGAGGACACTGGTCTCTTCAAATACTTCACCTAGCGAAAGACTGGTATCTAACAGATGACTGTTAGGATAGTGTTGTCTGCAAGTAACAGAAACTCTAACTTAAAATTGGTCAATCAGAAGGGAAATTTTACTCTTATTTAACAAAAAGTGCTGAGAAAGGGTGCCTCTAGGGTCACTGGACTCAACAATTCAGTGACATCACCAAGCTCCCAGGATTTTTATATCCTCCCATCCTTCCATCTCTTGGGCTCACTCCCTTCCTAATTACAAGATGGCTGCTCCTCGTCACAGTTCAGATGCAAGCAGCATCAAGACCAGCAAAAGAAGAGCCCACCTCCTCCTCCCGTGCCCCTTTTGAGTAAGGAAAATTTCCCCTCTCTCCCCAGCAGAATTCTCCTCATTTTACTATAGCCAGAATTCTTTAACAAGTCCTTGTCACATGCCAATCCAGGTTAAGAAATACCGCCCATGCCCCACCATTCACACAGCTGGAACTGGGACTGGTCTCCCTGAAGCATACAGCTATAATAAAGACAGCTCCCAAGGAAAGAAAAAAGGATTATGGGTAGCAACTAACAGTGTCTGTTATAGAACATCATCAAACAACAATAAAAAGAGGAAGCATTAAAAAAAACAAAAACAAAAAAAACCCAAGGGGAGTTCCCTGATGGTGTAGTGGCTTAAGGCTTCCGCGCTGGTGCTGTCAGCGCTGCGGCCTGGGTTCGATTCCCACTCAGGGAGCTACCCACATACAAAAAACAAACAAACAAACAAACAAACAAAAACCCAAGAAACTCCATCCAACCTTTAGAGCACATAGCCCACTTGTGTGTCCCTGGGAAGGACACGTATGTAATCAAAACATGCCCGTGCTTGTCTCCTTAAGAGATCAATGGGGAGTTCCCTGATGGTGTAGTGGCTTAAGGCTTCGGTGCTGCGGCCTGGGTTCGATTCCCGGTCAGGGAGCTGCCTACATGCCAAAAAGCAAAAAAAAAAAAAAAAAAAAAAGAGATTAATGGGCAAGTGCAGGAGGCAAAGGTTTGCGTTTTCTAAGAGGTTACAGCAAATAAACTAGCCTTGAAGCCATGACCCAGTGGGTTCCCTTGCAATATATTTAAGCGAAATAATTAATTCAATCATTTCTCAAATACTATAAGTATGTTCTCTAACAGAAGAGATCTGAAATTATTTATTTGTTTTATTAAATTAAAATTATTCTCATCTCAAATTAGTAGGCTTTATTGAATTACAGGTAATAAAACATTGCATTCCATCCTATCAGCTTACTTCAACTTTCATCACAAATTAAAGGACAGACATTTCTTTGCTTCCCTTGCAATACTTCTAGCTCAGTGTTATGGATACAAGGTACTAAATAATATTGCAAACAAATTCATTCACTCAGGAAAATTTTGGAGCTATATTCTCCTTCTCTAGTAGGGAATACTCAAGGATTAAACATTTCACAAAGGTAATATGTATTCTTGTGTTTTTGCTTGTAAATTACCCGCCACAGAATGAACAGGTTTCCATGGTAAACTGGGAGGGTCAGTATGGCAAGTTGTTATCCGGACTTTGTTCGTAAGATTCTGATTTCAAAAGGCTGTGCACAGCGGGGGAGAGGTAGGCGGGGCCCGCACAGAGGTGGCAGAGGCGGATGCTTGGTCGCCAAGAACAAACGCCTGCTGCACGTGCTGTGTGCCCCCGTACTGTGCCAAATCCTTACACGTGCACTAATCATTTCATCTTTCTACAGTCCCATTGGGTTGGTGCTGTATTGTCCTAATTTTACAGATAAAGGAAATAGGGTACAGGTTAGGAAACTTACCCAAAGGTACACTTATCCATTCATCTGTCAATGGAGACTTGGGTTGTTTCTATCTTTGACCATTGTGAGTAATGTTGCTATGAGCATGGGTGTACAAATATCCACCTGAAGACCAGCACCCACTTTTACACATCATAGTAGCACTATAGCCCATGAGTACTCCCTGTATAGGGTGGAGAAGTAGATTTGGATGAGGAAGAATAATAGGCAAGACCCACAGGACCGTAAGACATGCTGCCCTCTGGTCGTAGTGGAATGGTCTGTAGTCAACTCCCAGCACATTTTTCGTTCTCCTGTTCTTGTCTATCTGCCAGCAATCTTTGTTTTGTTCCCTAGATTTTGGTACACTCCTTTTCTTCTACTTAGACTTGGAGTCTTTGGTTGATGTCTTGGTTCCTGATTTTGTTTTGTTCCTCACTCTGCTTTTATTGATAGAACTTCGATAACTTCTCACCTCCTCAGTTTCTGACTGCACTCTAGCCCCTCCTTTTTTGGATTTTTTCCCACTGACTGCTTGAAGGGATTCATGTCAGCTCCAATTATGAGAAAGAAGGAGGATCCATCATCCTCCAACTGGCGAGGCATCAGGATAAGTCAAGAGCACTGGGAGAGGAGCTATTGGGCTCAACTGAGGGGACATGGGCACTAGCACTGAAGTATGCTTCCCTTGGAGGGACTCCCCAGCCCTTAAAAAGAACAACTTCCACTCTCTTTCTGCTGCCTGTAATCAAAGTGTACTCAGCTCTCTTTTAAAGACTTAACCCCATTCTCTAGTAATGCCAGTATCTCTGAATGGCAATTTTGTGTCATATATTGTGCTAGCCTCTTTGACAGAAAGACAACGGTCCTTATGTTCAATAAATTGTTAAGTCTTTTTTCTCTCCCTTTTGGTACCAGGAAAGTATTTTTTTACTTTACAGTACTAATTGCTCATTTTTCTAAATAGACAAAGTCCTATGAAGCTCATAGTCATAACAGCTACTTTTTTTTGAGTGCCTGCAATATATCAGGCACTTTACACAGGTATCCGTAATCTTTGCAGGAATCCCCAGTTGAAAATTATTTTCTTCCTATCTTTTGCAGATAGGAAACTGAGGCTCAAAAAAATTTTCTCAAATCATAAAAATAGTGAGTCAGAGGTAAAACTAAACTAGGCCTCCTTGCATTATGCTAATAATTGAGGCAAGTTGATTTTTGAGTTTGGGCTCCTTGGAAACCCCCTCTACTTCTTACCAAGTCATCACATGTTAAAAAGCTAATCAATGAAAACAAGATACCCATAACAATTCTTCTTAGAAATGTCCATTTGTTTCCCCTTTTACTGAGACTGTGTCTTAACTAGGTATTTGTCCTTCGAGTACAAGAGAAACTCTCTGCTAACCCTGTTTTTAGCATAACATTTCTTAAAACCTGCTCCCCCCACCCCTTAGTGGCCTAGAACCAGGACCAGGGAAGGTATACATTATGAATTTTGTAGATGAGCCACTCATTTGGTAAGAAGGGCAACCATAAAACTTCATACAGTCTTAGCTTCTAATGTAGCTCTTTAAGTGTCCTACCATATGAATGACTATTACTTTGTCCCCTAGCCCTGTAAGAAAAAACTTAATATTCTTAAAAATTAATAGTATTTATTTTGCCTTAAACTTTCTGATTGAGCCAACAGACATATGAAAAAATGCTCATCCTCATTAGCTACCAGGGAAATGCAAATCAAAACCACAATGAGATACCACCTCACACCTGTGAGAATGGCTGTTATCAACAAGACAAGGAATAACAAGTGCTGGAGAGGGTGTGGAGAAAAAGAATCTCTCATACACGACTGGGGGGGAATGTAAATTGGTACAACCACTATGGAAAACAGTATGGAGACTCCTCAAAAAATTAAAAATAGAGGTACCCTATGACCCAGCAATCCCTCTTCTGGGTATCAACCCAAAACGTCTACAAACTTTATTCCACAAAGATATTATCTACCCCAATGTTTATTGCAGCGCTGTTCACAGTGTTAAAGACATGGAAACAACCAAAGTGCCCTGCGACAGATGACTGGATAAAGAAGCTGTGGTACATATACACAATCAAATATTACTTGGCCATAAGAAAAGATGAAATACTGCCATTTGCAACAACATGGATGAATCTTGAGATTATCATGCTAAGTGAAATAAGTCAGACAGAAAAAAAAATCAAGAACCATATGACCACTCATCTGTAGGATATGAAACTGAAAGCAACAAAGGAACAAGACAAACAAAGGAACAAAAACTCATGAACACAGACAATAGTTTAGTGGATACCAGAGGGTAAAGGGGGAGGAAGTGGGAGAGGAGGGAGGGGGAGCCAAATACATGGTGATGGAAACAGAACTGACACTGGGTGGTGAGCACACAAGGCAACACATAGATGATGTATTATAAAATTGTACATCTGAAACCTATATAATTTTACTAACCAGTGTCACCCCAATAAATTTAATTTTAAAAAGTTCTTATTGAGATTTTCTACATGCATATATGTTTGAATATGCTTCATAAAACATATTTGGTAGTTATTTAATATGGATCTATTAATAAAATAATTACAATACTAGATTAAGCAATGTCACAATATTTCATTAATATGCATAGTGATGCTAAATAGACAGAACCAAGGTTTAACTGATGCATATTTAGCTAAAGTTGAATTATACTTAAAGCCTAAGTTTGTCTGCTATCTCGCTGTTACTCACATTTCTTGGCCAGTGTCCAGTGAATTTGGAAAATCAGAAAATTTCATGTTGGCTAATGTTAACATTCACAGATACAGAATATTGAATCTGGAACATTGAATTTGAGATCTTTTAGTCCAAGAGACAACAAACTATAGCCAACAGGCCAAATACAGTCCATTGTGTTTTTGTGGTTAAAGTTTTATTAGAACACAGCCACACTCATTTGTTTACCTACTGCCTACCAGATCCTTTCATGTTACGACAGCAGCATTGAGTAGTGACAGGGAACTTAGGACCCACAAGGCTATGGGTCAAAGAATATGTTTATTATCTGGCTCTTTACAGAAAGTCTGTTGACTCCTGATTTAGTCCAACCTCCTCAATATATAGATAAAGACAAATTTCCAGATCCTTTGCTGATGTTTCCAGAGGTCTTACCAAGTTTCATACTTCACTTAAATATATGAACATGTGCTTTAGCCAGAACTCACCATCTTTTCCCGTGCGCCTTACACTGTTCTCAAGACAAATACATTCTTGTTTCACATGTTCTCTTTTAACTAAAAGTCTTTCATGTGAGCTAATTTTCTTTTTTTTTTTAATTTGTTAATAGCATTATGTAAGTTTCAAGTTTACAATTCTATAATATAATATATCATCTGTATATTGCATTGTGTGCTCACCTCTCAAAGTCTAGTCTATTTTACCCCCTTTACACTCTTCATCCTACCCCAACTCTCCTTTCCCTCTGGTAACCACCATTCTGTTGCATGTATCTATGAGTTTATTTGTTTGTTGCTTTTTGTTTATATAACACATATGAGTGAAATCATATGATTCTTGTTTTTTTCTCTCTGACTTATTTCACTTAGCATGATCCATCCATGTTGTCATAAATGGCAATATTTCATTTTTATGGCTATGTAGTATTCTTATATATACAGAGGATACCAAAAAATGTATACACATTTTAAGAAAGGAAAAAACTGTATTAAAATTGTAACACTTGATATATACCGATAACAAAAGATAAGTACAAGTCACATTTGACTTCTGCAATTATAAGAGGTGAGCAAAGTGGTTACCATCAGTATTTATGTAATATATAGATAACACCTCTTTAAATGTGTATACATTTTTTTGACACACCTGGTATGTACCACATCTTCTTTATCCATTCATCTGTCAAAAAACATGCCAGTTATTTCCATGTCTTGGCTATTGTGAAAGATGCTGCAATGAACATGGAGGTTCATATTTCTTTATGAATAAGTATTTTCAACTTAATTAGCTAGATAACTGGAAGAAGGTTTGCTGGGTGGTATTAATATAGGTAGCTCTATTCTTAATTTTTTGAGGAACCTCCATACTGGCTGCACCAATTAACATTCCTAGCAGCAGTGTGTGAGGGTTTCCTTTACACCACATCCTCTCCAACATTTGTTATTTCTTGTCTTATTGATACTAGTCATTCCAACAGGCGTGAGGTGATATCTCATTGTGGTTTTAATTTGCATTTCCCTTATAACTAGTGATGTTGAGCATCTATTCATATATCTGTTGGCCATCTGTATGTGTTTCTTAGAAAATTATCTAATCAGATCCTCTGCCCATTTTTTAATCAAATTGTTTGATTTTTGTTGTTGAGTTATATAAGTTCTTTATATATTTTGAATGTTAGCCCCTTATAGAAGGAATCATTTGCAAATTTTTTCCTTTTGGTTGGCTGCCTTTTTGTTTTGTTTTGTTTTGTTTTTGTTGGTAGTTTCTTGTTCAGAAACTAAGCTAATTTTCTGAGTTGATGCTTTACTCTCCAAGTCTTTTTAAAAGGCTTTTTCAGTTAAGAGTTACTTTACAATAAATAGTGTATCTTGGTTACGAGTGTTTACAATTGTGTTTGAATATCACAAATTTTGTATTTCATAGTAAAAGACCCAACTGTAGCTAGAACCTTTAATTAAAGTATGGGGTATTACTTAAATAAATAAAAAAAACAATTTATATACTACCTCCAATTACAAGGCCCTATACTGGGTTTAGGTATTAAAAATGACAAGACTCTCTTATAGCCCATGCCTTTAAAGAGCTGAAATCCTTTGGGGGAGATAGTCATATGAGCTGAAAACTGATATAAGGACAACCCCAAGTAATGGTTACATTAATCATTCTTTTCCATTACACTTATCTGAATTCTAGAATTCATCATCTGAAAATATTAATATGGCATCTAAAGCTGCTTAAACTATACTTCTATTGAAGCAAATTTCTATTGTACACTTCAACCCAAAGAATCCTCTGGCTTTAGCTAAAATTTTAATTTTGAGGAATACTGCTTCCCCCCACCCAGCTTTATTGATATATAATTGATACATAATATTGTATAAGTTTAAGGTATAAAATGTGTTGATTTGAGATGGATATTGCTTTTATAAAACATATAGCACCAATAGGTAATATAATAATGCTAAACCAAACTTTTGTTATCCATAGCTGTTATTTTTCAGGCTCATGATTTTATCCATGGTAGATACAAATCTGTGGAACAAAGAACAATGTTTTTGCTCTATTGAATGGAAATCCAATTATTTCCCCCTTGACTACTACATTTTTCTCAAGCTGTCCCTGTTCTCTTTCTTATTTCTTTAAATAAAACACTTCAATCTAGAAGTCTTTATTCTTTTTTTTTTATATTCCCATTACTTTCTTACATCATTCTAAAGAAATGTTAAATCTGAGATTCAATAATTTAAATATTTGACAATTCTGAGGTTAAAATATACATATTAGGTCATTTAGCAAATGTACATAATGCTTATATTTAAAAGGTATTCTTCATCCTTGTAAATGAGTTTAACCCTCTCTATAAGAAAACCAACATAAAACCCAAACGATGAATCTTTTTTTGCCTGGTTTTAATAGTGAGAGACAGCACAAACAGAATTTAAAATCTGGATTGCAAGGCTGAGGTTATGTTGCCTTTCATTTTGCAGCAATGGAGTCTGGACTGGTGAAAAACGGTAATCAGTTTGAAAATCCTTATTTTGTTTCTGATGATCTATTTTCTGTTTCCTTGGAAACAGAGCTAGCAGCCAGAGCTGCTGGCATTATGTTTTCTTTTCTTTTTAAGCTTTGAAGCATCAAAGAAAAGGTGAGGTTTTAGGACTGTAATCTGTGGAATCTGACTTATTTTCAAAAACATTAAAAACAAATATTTATTGAATGCTTATTACATATGAGGTAGTAGGGGGTAAAACTAACAAGAATGAGCAAGGATGTTAAGCCAATTGATAGAAATAAATTTTAGTTTGGAACAGCCAATCTGTTATATACTTGAGGGTTTAAGAAAAAGAGGAAATAGAGGTTATTTTAAAAACCATAGTGTGAGGGAGGGTAGTACACCAAAAGCAGTATAGTTTACTGAAATTTCAGTAATTTCCCATACCAGATAGCACAATTCCTTTTTCCTGTGTACAAATACTAGGTAATATGAGAGGTGGTTACTATGTGTTAAAAAGACAATCTTTGCCTCCAGTAAATAAAGCAAACCAAAAAAACTAAATGGGATTTAAACAAAACTAATAGGTTTTCTGAAAAAACTGTCATATTAATGAAGTTACCAAATATTTCAGCTGAGGGGTGATTGTCAAATGATAATATGATCTTTTCCTTTATGAAAGTTTGCAAAAATTTAAGTTTAAGATGCCACACCTTTAGGAACCCTGACTGAGATAATGCAGAAGCTACAGGTGATGGTTGCAGGGAGGATTTTTCTTTTTTAATATAAAAAAGACCTAAGCATATGTATATACTTCAAGGGAGGATAGAATGGGAAAGATTGACAGAGACTTTAATTTGATAATACTAATTTCTTGAAGAGAAAGGAGGGGATGGGAACTAGAACACAACTGGAGGGAGTTGATTTTGATGTCCTCTAAGAACAGCCTGAGTACAATAATAATGAATAATAATGAATAATGAATAATAACTCTGTGCCAGGCATTGTTCTGAGTACTTTAGATGTACTAACTGAATTAGGACTAGATAGAGATGATGAGCTTGGGAATTAAGAGTTGAAGGAATGTGCACCTGAAAATCAAAATTATCTGTGAATATAAAGATAAAGATAAAATTAAATACTAATGATCTGCTAAAAGAAAAAGAACAGATAGTATAGAAAGCTTAAAAAGAGATGGTTTGAAGAATAGGAAGTTGATCAGGAACATACACATATATTTCTTAACAGTAATTCAAATAATTTTGTCATTTTGTCCAGCAGTCATCAGATACTCACAGTCAGACTATAGTCTGAGCTCACAGTCAGACTATATTCACCCTAAGTTGGAAGTTTGGAAGCAGAGTGGGATGGGAAGACAACAGCTCAGACAGTTGACAGCACTGGCAGAGGTTGGTTAAATGATGACCAGTAGTATCAGGTTAGATATGAAAGGAAGTGAAGCCAGGAGAGGGATAATGATGGATCAGAAAAAAGAAAGCAAAAAAGTAGGAACTCACCCACAATGCACCTCTCCAACCTTCTGCCTCTTTGCTCTCTAGCCCTGTGTTCCCCAAAACCTTAGTAGGGGTTGAGCACCCTTATTTCTTTCTTTCCTCCTCTATTTGGGCCCCCTCTTAAGAGAACATTATTTTGTATAGGGTTTCTTTTTATGAATATTTTCATCTTGAGCTTTCAAATAACCACAATTATTACTCTGTAAAAATATATTTCTACAAAAGTTGGAACAAAAATAAATTATTAAATGTTTATTTATTAAATGTTTAAATAAACTTCTGGTTCCAATGTAAAAAATAAAAATGGTTTAATAGGATTGTTTAAAAAAAAAAGTAGGAACACAAATATTACAAACATAAAAAGTCCATTGACTCTCTATCCTGCTCCTTTCTAAGTGGACAATCATGGCAGTAGGCTGCCACACTCATGAAAGCCACTAAAAGAGAAAGCTCTGTCATCTTCGAGTTCAGAGTTTTGTCCAGACATCAGAATCCTCAGCCGGGAAAGTTCACTGACTAGCATCTCTGTCATTACCTAGGAACAAGTCAGAAATGCATACAAAATCTTGGGTCCCACTCCAACAAGACTACTGAATCAGAATCTGCTTTTAGACAGAATCTCTATGCGATTCAAATGCACATAAATTTAAGAAGCTGTGAGATAGATGAGAGAGTGTAGACTCATCCTTGGTTTATTTGTGCTTGTCATGATATGCTAGGAGAAACAAGGAGCGGACATTCTCTCTGTGATGTACTCAAGCTCTTAGATTCAATGTATTCCTTTTGTAAAATTTTATGTATAACTTAAATCTTTTCCCAAACCATTTGTCATCCTTGGCATTAGGTCCTCCCTAATCCCACGCCACATCTCAGACGCTCTCTCACATCCCAGTATCAGGGTGTCGTATGAGATAAAGTGTAAGTTATCTTTTTGGTTTTAAAATTCTTTTATTTTATGTATCATAGCCAAACTTCCTCTGCACAGAAAAAAATACCAGAAAATCAACCCTAGTAAAATTTAATTCAGTCAGTGCCAAGAATAATTCTAAGGAGAATTTTATAGTTAGACACGCACACACCCCCATACACACACACACCCGACTTGCTCTTGGGTCAGCTTTAGAGTGATATCGTGGTTCTTTCCTCTTAACATTCCAGTGTTTTGAAGCTTCTGAACATCATTATGAATGGTTTTGAGCCGCTCTTAATTCCCTTTTTTGTGCAAAAGCAAACCAAAATTATTCAAAATGAATTAAGTCACTTGAGAGTCGGAGTAGAAGGTTGAGCGAAATTGCCTGTGTTAATGTGGAACCAATTTCCCAAGAGATGGAGGTTCAGGCGAGGAAGGCAAGTCTGCGTCCAACCGATCATGCATAGATACCTTTTGGGGGTGTCATGTTAATAGAAATTTGGTAATTTTTTTTTTTTAGAGACTAACGATGGGTTTTTGTGATTCGGGCTTTCATCTTATACCAAGAACAGAATCTTATCGACCTGCTGCTGGGCTTATTCTGAGCCTCTTTTACGCTGTTACCTACTGGGCCGAAGTCGGAGGTCAAAGGCGGTGGGGGAGCCATTTGTTCCCTGCTCAAGCTAACTGGTCCAGAGAGCTGTGAATGTGCTCCGTTACCGCTGGAGAACAGAAATTGCCGAGGCCCGAGGCGTTCCAAAATTGAACAGGAAGGATTTTTAAACTGTGCAAGGAGAGGTGTTTTCGACTTGATCGCTGACGGCCTCCAGGCTCTGATATCCCCCCTCCCCTCACCAGGTCAGCTCACCATCATTAAATCGCCTCTCCCTCCCCAAGTTAACCCACCTGACGTCCACCCCCAGCCCTGCCTCCTCCTAGCCTCCAGGACTCCCGCGCTCCGCCCACCCCTCTCTAGATCCTGCTCTCCCTCTCCTTTCCCTCCGTCTGTTTTCCCTGCCTCCTACTTCCTTTTCCCTCTCTCCGTCCCTCCTCATTTTCCCTCCTCCGCCCCAGCCGAGCCCAGCCCAGCCCGGCCTGCTTTCTGCTATTCTCTCTACGTTCAGATTTGCGCTCCCGCCGCAATCGCCGCCGCCCCGGTCCCTGGTAAGACGCCGGGAGGGACAGCTGCAGGCTGCGCGCAGGCGCACTGGGCAGCGGGCGAGCGGGTAGGCCGGGGGTTCGCGCAGGCGCGTCCCGTTCGGGCTTCGCTCCGGCGCGGGCTGCTGGGCATTCGTCTTCCCGCTCCGTCAGGCTTAGGGGCCCCGCGGTGGCGGCACTATGTTTCTTAACTCGGTCAACCTCTGGAACCTGGCGTTTTATGCCTTCATGGTCTTCATGGCGACCCTTGGGCTGTGGGACGTCTTCTTCGGCTTCGAGGAGAACAAGTGCAGTATGAGCTACATGTTTGAGTACCCGGAGTATCAGGTGAGGGTCCGCTCTCGCCGCACCTGGGCGCTCCAAGACTTGGGCCCTTCTGTGGGTTCCCCTGCCTTGGTTCCCTGCGCTCTCCGACCCCTTCGTCCAATCCCGCCCCCGTCTTCTCCGCCCGGAAGACTGTGCAGAACCCCCCCTCACCTGCCTTTGTGTCCTTTCTTGGCTGTGGAGTGTTTCCTAGATGGTTTCCGGAGCATCCTCCCGGCCCCACTCGTAGTTGCTCCTGTCCCTCCGCCCTTTTCCCGACCCCAGGTGCCAAGCCCCAGCTCTTCTGAGTGGCCTCGTCCAACCCTCTTCATCCCCCGAGACGGGTCTCTGCCCCTCTCCCTAAGCCCAAAGCCCACCTTCCCCGCGCTCCTGCCTTAACAGGTGCGCCTGGTCCCTCCTTTGCTTCCCACGCGCCTAAATTCTTCCCTTCGCGCCCAGTGATTGTCGTGTCAGCCTTAGCTTTTCCAGAAAGGGACCGAGCTTCTGCACAGTGTGTATTGGCTAGATGGTTCCCAGGGCTGCCTTAGAGACTTCAGGGTGTTACCGCTAACACCCTGTGAAAGGCTAAATCTGATCATTATATGCAAAGCTGTTGAGGTTTCCTCCTGTAAAAATTTTGCGGAGCCTCGTGTGTTGTGGATTACAGATCCGTGCGTGTGCGTACCTGTCTGTGTTTATGCGTGTCGGCTGTTACTCGTGGCATACAAAATCTGTTTCATGGTGCTCTTTTTGTTTTCGCGCTGTGTCTGCTATTAGAGAGAGACCCGGCCCTTTTCTTTCTCTCTCTCCCACCCCTC